>JAQBSW010007554.1:0-40085 GCA_029291075.1 Eudiplozoon nipponicum | reverse complement strand
GTATCTGCGGCAACATACTCAATCTTATTAGTTACTATCTCCGAAACCGATATGCGACAGTAAAAGTTGGCAGTAGTCACTCGAGGCCAGCCCATATCAGATCCGGTGTTCCCCAGGGCTCCGTACTTGGTCCCATTCTCTTCAACCTTACGCTCGCGCACATACAGGTTGATGACAACCTTTTCAAACTGTTCAAATATGCGGATGACATGGTTATCGTATTCAGCAACTCCAAAACATCCAACCCCTCCTTATCCATTATATCGGAGCTCCTATCCTCGCTCCATTCGCAGCTCAGCAGAATCGGCCTCAAACTAAATCCAACCAAAACTCGCATAATGAAACTCTCCTCTGATCCATTCTGCTCCATCCCGGTTGCCAACTACCCCCTTGATATAGAAATAATAGATTCGGCCAAAAATCTTGGCATTCGCTTCTCCCTACACCTTACACACACTACTTCCAAACTCTTCAAATGGGCCCGTCTGATCTGTTTTAAGACTAACAACCCCACTCTCCAACTCACGTTATTCAAGGTCTACGTTCTGCCCCTCATTTCCTACGCCAGCGAATTCTACTGTCCTCTCACCCTCGCCTCCTCCTATACTATTGAACAGGTATCCTCCAGATTTCTAAAGCGAGTCTTCCCGAAATGCCAAAACTATAGGTAACGCCTTCTCCTGGCAAACCTTCTTCCGCTTTGGTTCACCCGTCACCTTCGCGTTATTTCTTTTATCCACAAGATCACAACTTGCTTACCACTCTCCAACTTTGCCCACCCCAGTCACCACTATGACACACGTTCTAGTAACTCTTCTATCCAAGCCAACCATACCCCCACCATATTTTAAAAAATCCATCTCTTCTCCAAAGCCACTAATGTCTTCAACGCTCTTCCCACAGACATAAAGCTCATACCCCAGCACGAATTCAAAAAGGCAGCCCATCAGTACTTCTTCAACAAACTTCTTTGTGATACGACCGATTGGAAACGAAACTGGTTCCTTCTCAATCCATAACATTTACTTCACCCCAGGCTATCCTCTTTACTAACTTCGTAGGGTTAAATCCCTCAGGCAGCCATCTAATCTTCCACTTTACCTCTCTTGTCTTATTCTTTTCTTCGATTCACTAATACCACCTCTCAGCCCATTCCTAACCCCATTATATCCACGTTGTGGATACTCTACTACGTTTTGCTCATCCAACTCTTTTTTTTCTTTCTTGTTTCAGCGGAGGACCGGAAACCCAACAGCCCTACCGATCCACCAACGGTTCGCTTCGGACTTCGACTCTCCCTGGTCTTCTTTTAATCACAATCACGTTCTACGGATGCCTGCGATCCCTGCAAGACTCGCTCGCCTCAATCCTGCTGACTCCATCCATGTCCATGCTTTGCTCCATCAATTCAATCGTCACGACAATGGACTCCATCGGTCGACGTCTACCTCCGGGCCGCCATCTTTTCATCTTCATCTTTGTTTTCGATCTCACATTCACCTTGAAGATCTGATACTTCACGGACTATCTCCAATTGATCTTGTCTAGTCAAATGGAACTTCGCTTATATTTATTTTCACCAGATTGAACTATTTTGATGTTAATATATATATATATATATATATATATATATATGTATATATATATATAAAGGTGTTACGATATTATATTTAGATATATATATGTATATAGATATAATAAATTATTTTAGTCATATGAGCAAATATTCTTATGCAATTATTTCTAAGAGTTGATTAACTTTGCATTGTGCTTACGATTAGTTTTTTGAAAAACATTAGTTGTCCATGCTATTTCTATCTCTCGCTCTTTAATCTTTCACATAAGCGTCGCTATGACATTCACTCTCCATCCATCTAAGTAACTTGCTGCTCCATATTTGAACTAATTGTTGCTATGTGCGCAATACCTCATACACCATTGTATACATTAGAGTTCCCGGCTTTAAATAAAATACAGTATATGACAGTCAAGGTTTTAGTTTTATCATTTTTGAATTTTGATTACCGTGACATAGTAGCAATACAGTTATAACAAATAAGAAAAGGTTCGATACTGTCTCTCTCCCCTACAATATTCTGCATACGAGATGAGATTATGTATACCGGGAATTTGAGATAGGTGAGGTAAGGATTGGTCTGCTAATTACAAATAGTTATATATTGAGTTTAGTTACTGAGACAAATTCTATGATTAAAACTAGTGTTGAGTCAAAAATATATATAAATAGAATGGTTTTGGAACGAGGTTATCACATTTGCTTAAATCTGCTATTGTGATTATTGTACTGTGTTGCCTGAGGATGGTGCTGGAAAGTATGCACCGAAAAGTCGCCAGTAAACAAAGATGTTGTAGAACCGCATTTCCAGTTGAACGAATAAGAAGTCAACCCGATCAAAGACAAAACAAAATTGGAAATTGTGATCAATTGGATCTTTGTGTAACTGCCCGTGTACAGCTAATACCCGCGTACGCAAAACGCGGCATTTGAATATATGAAGCTAACACACCGCAAAAACAAAAAAAAAGTAGTAATTCAATCAACGCATTTACTTGACACTAAATTTCAGATTAGCCACCTGAAATTGAATGGAAGAATTTCTCAAGCAAACACTCACAAGAAGGCAAACATTAAATCACCGATCAGATACCAAGTGTCATCTGGGAAATAATATTCGTATTTATATGCACAGCAAAATGTGTACTACCATTTTATAAAGAAAAATATTAGTATATTAAATAACATTGAAAATAAAAATAAAAATAGATCGGCATAGTCTTTTATAAAACGCATTATCAAGCAACGACCTCTGGTCTGATTTAATGAAAAATGACTGACAAAGGAATAGCACCAACATGAAGTAGTGAAAACAGCAGAATGCATTTTTAGTAACGTGTAGCAAATTGTAACAACCGTTGTGTGCTCGGTCGTGGACTTCTATCACTTTTAAGTGGAAATCGGTTTTTTTAATTTCATTTGAAATTTTATGTTTAGATTTTCTTGATTTTTCGTCCAAACTCACCACTGTGGAACTTCATCTATTTTGAATGTATATCATGTTCTAATTATTTTAATTTTCTATTGATTAGTGGATCTTTTCAATAAAATACTTTTTGTAAATTATCTTTTGCACTGACTGTTCAATCTTCAAATATCAGATATTTTATCAAATTCCATAGATATGAACCAGATGCTGCTGTCACCATATATTGCCTCAATCCGAACCTACAAGCAATTATTCAGTCATACTGTACTTCAACAATAAGTGGTTGATATTATGAGTTTCCTAGGGGCTCTCTTTCTCTGGGAACATTTCTATTTTCAATTTTCAGCCAAACTGGTTGCGCCAGACGGATCATTTACTTAATGGACTTGCAAGAGAGGTTGCTCTGTGCAATCAAAACAAACGTAATACATTTTTGGTCCCTCGTCCTCGACTTTCGAAAGGTAATTTGGTCTTAAAGATACTTCTGCCGGCAAGCGTCGTTCGTTTGAGATAAATTCTCATAACAGACCCTAAAATGATGAACCTGAATCGCTCAAATTACGGTTTCACTTGATTTTGACAGGTAAAGTAAAATTAAAGCAGATAACTGAGCAAGACCTACGCTCTCTGCCGGTGACATCGACCCCTTCCACAATTAGACAATTCCCCTAGGCGGAACATCTCTAAGGAACGTCGCTTGTAAGTTGGAGGCATCCTCGTTGATGATTCATCTCCCGCCCCTAGCTTGCTGGGCTCCTATTAACAACACGCACGGTGTTCACAAACCACACTCTACTGCGACGTTTCAGCTATCGCGTAACAAATTCCGCCAACAGGCCTCTTTTCCCAGTGCCCAGCGCTGATCTGAAACCTGTCTTAAGCGTACTTCATGACTGGCGTGGTTGACGAGAAGCCAATTTCTGCGAAGACAAAGGTGATTCGCCCTCTCAATGTAGTGTCAAAACGTAAGACACTGTGCTCGAGCGAGCTACTGAATTATCTCTCACAATACTCTTTTCTCCCAATCTTACCGTTTCCCATAAAATGGAAACAAACCCCCTGAGTTGGTTTTGTCGCAAATTATAACATCCTTCGCCAGCAACGCTGCATCAGTTCAGCCATTCTATTGCTGTAAAAATTCCTTCGTTATGCTTTCAAAACCTTCATTCCCTCATCCGCCTGACAGGAGCTGGATTAAAAAGTCCAGATTGATAACGAATAACCTATTCTTATCTACAAGCAAACAGTCACACTTAACAGCCAACGCTCATGCTCCGCGCCCTGCTGCAAGCATTTCCTCTTCGTTCTGATCATCTTCCCTTCGAATCTCTCGGCAATCTTTATCAGCTTTAGATCACTCACAGATCAATCAGCTGCGGGCATTTATATCTTGAAACGAGCTGGATATGTGCTTTTCTGTCGAAAATTGACTATCTCCTACCATTCATCGTGATGATCCTTTTTGCATTAGCAGATATTTCGTTTTTCGAAACGATAGAGCTGGTGGCCGAAGGGATGGACTAGCTACAAACGTTCTGTCTTATCTCATGCCTAAGAGCCTGACTATGGCTAACTCACTGGGACTGCAATTCCTTGCATTTCGGCAAGTGATACTAGACAAACCTATCTGTCGTTGTCGTCTATCGGCCTCCGAATAAATTATGACAATCGTGGAAACAAATTTTGTCCACACATTCTCACAGCCGTCCGATCAGCACATCACTGTTGGAGACCTTAAACTACCTCTTGCTAACTGGTAAACCGTCTGTTGCTTCGGTTTTTCGCTGGTACCTTGCTGAATCAGTGTATGCATTTTCCTACCCGAAGAAACAATCAACTCGATTATGTTGTTACCATCGAAGTAACCGATGTCCAAATTTAGATGATCTTCCCTTCCATGTATCCTTTATTATCAGTGTAACCTTTTGCTCAAAGGGAGATTGTAAAAACAGTCAGGTGTTTCACTAATGGGAAAGAGATTATCCGACTGCGATGTTATTGCCAGGAGAGGATAAATTGTATTCCACAACTTGTCGTATCTTCCCGCTTAGCATCGCCAACTTCGATCCAGCACAGATGGCCTTTTTTGCCAAATAAAAATTTATTATAGTTAAACGAGGATTTACAT
This sequence comes from Eudiplozoon nipponicum, assembly GCA_029291075.1. Classification (NCBI taxonomy): domain Eukaryota; kingdom Metazoa; phylum Platyhelminthes; class Monogenea; order Mazocraeidea; family Diplozoidae; genus Eudiplozoon; species Eudiplozoon nipponicum. Next base: position 34,952 of record JAQBSW010007554.1, on the reverse strand, counting down.
ACAAATTAGCAATCTAAATTTTGCGTAAATTCAATAACTACATATATCGATTATAATATAAAAAACCATGTAATCACGCATCTAGTTCATTAAGCACACAATTAATAACATTATAAATGTTAACTTCACAGCTAAATATTATTTAAAATCATAGAAATGCAATGTTCATCAATCTACATTTTTAAATATAAAAATTTAATCCAAAATCAGTCAGATATTGTTAATACTAATTAATGTTTGCTAGTCTATATTTAGTGTTATGTTTAATCAATTATCTTATCAATATTGATAGGCAATAGAAACTCAGTCTTGCTCAAATATAAATAGTGTAACTTATTTTTACCTTGATATTTTCAATTTTAGGTTTAGATCGCTTTTGTAACCAATTAAAAAACGCATGCAAGGCGTTTTCGTTTATCTCCAGCCCAGGCGCTATGTTAGCGACAATTAAATAGCATTAGCAATCATAACAGTGACTTATGCACACGAATTCATGATGATCAGTCTTTTATTTAAAGCCACTCTATCGGATCCTAGAAGGAATCAGATAACGAGAGTTTGCCATTCGCTGTCTCGTGCTCCAAACCTTTTGAACTTATCGGCCTCGGGAGTGTTTCATAGCAAAGGCCAGATAGATACTTCTAATTGGTCTTTAAACCCTGCAAAAGTAATCTGCATCAATACCCTACTCAAGAAGTAATTCTTATTGATTTTTTCCTAGTCATGACTTACTTTTTACACGAAACACTTCTATAAAAACAGTCAACGGCCCGTTAATTCAACTTTTATGAGTCAAACCATTACCATTAGTGATAAACAATAGCAAGTCACAATCTCACTCTCTCATACATAATTCTACTTTTGATTTGTATCTTGATATTGTCAATTGTCGAATCAGATGGCTTTCGTTCCAAAATAAAAATGTACAGTAACTTAGGTACATAATATTGAATTTTACACGATTCGCATTGCACTGAGTATTCGATTGAAGCGAAAATGGACTTTAAGCACACATACTATTTATAAAACTAGTTTCTGCCCAACCATCCAACCAAATATTGTACGTAACTTTACTAATCAACATGAAAATAGGATGTATGGACACGTTGAAGAGTCAAGGCATTGACGAAGGCTAATATAATGTAAAAAGAAAGACGCTGACTTACGCAGGAATATCATCCGATGCGTATTGCAAAAGTAAATTCGCTATTTCTATATAATGGTAATGGACAGGTGGCGAACATGCCGAATCGTTTTCCTCACGCTCTTTAAATTCCTTTAAGCTTTGAGTAGACAACCAATCTGGAGTAACGATGCGGCACTTCTGTTCTTGTTTTAATTGAATAGCCAGCCAAATCGGTACGTCTATTGGTACATTTGGGGAAAAAGGTCCAATCTAATTAGTAATGGTTTGCAAATACCTCGCCCTCAAAAAGTGAGAAAACATTCATTTTAAATCTGGGAACAATGGTAATTTCCTCTTCTTCAACCAAAAACTCCATTTTCGAAGGGTCCATTTTCAAAGTAGAGAAATATTAAATGTTTTTTATTCTTATTCTAGTAAGCCGCTATGCACAACACTAAAAAAGTTTAGTTATAAAAACAAAGAAAAATTGTGAAAAGAAAAAAACTTTACTACAGTACGCGAGCGTAAGAATTTCACTTTTATTCTCATAACAAGAAAATTAAGAAGAAAATATGTACAACTTATATTTTAGTCCTAAAAAGTGCCCTTGTAGGATTGTAATAGATAAGGGGGTGAATTAATTTTTTGGAGACCAATTAACTCATAATATGAAAATAAATCAAATTTTATTTTTGGACATTTAATATTATCGCTAGTTTTATAAAACAATGCTGTGTTTAAAAAATAAATGGTGTTATAACGACACAAAGCAATTTACAGACATATTGCGTAAATTAAATTCAATTCAATTTACGTGGCACCAAAGATAAAAAAGCGAAATTTGCCGTTAACTAATGTTGTCTGAGCAATTAATCAAGGCTATTAAAGCACGGTTAATTTACCATGCAAGTCGCGTTTACCTTCTGCTGTGCGTTAATCGTGTGTGCTCACTGCTATTGTCACCTACGCTGATTTTTTGGCTTGTTTCACAACCATTGGCAATTTCTTTCACGCCAATTTTGTTGCTGTACAACTGGAGAGACGGAGTAACATCTACAGAATAGAATAGAATAGAATATCTTTATTTGGATTCAAACCACACATGTTCCATCAAATATTAAAATTAGAAAACGTACAATATAAAAAGATATCACATCATATATATATGTGCAATTAGCTGTACTGTACAATTTATCAGCATCAGTAAATTCAGCTGTAAACAGTTATAGATTCTTCATCAAAATTAGGAAAATTTAAGTTATAGTTCGAGTATAACATTTGTAAGAAAAAAAGGGAACCATGACTAATAATTGATTGTGTGCATTGTTGATTGACACATGATATAATACAACATTTCAGTTTGAATAATACAAAATTTGAAGATAGAATTGAGAAATTATGTTGTTGAAAACAATTAATCCTGTCTTTTATGTAACCATGAGAAAGTATTATCATAATCAAAATTAAAAATATCAGCAGGATTAAACACTTTTTCTAGTTCGGTATATAAAAATTTAAAAGACATTTTAATTGGAGGCGTTTCTCTAAGCCCCTTTGACAATTGATTGTAAATTTTGTAAATTTTTGAAAAAGAGAATAGCTTGCTCGCAACATTCCCCACCAATTGTGGAGATATTGCAAAATGAGCAGATCTAGTTCCAATTTCATGACTCTTTCTTATGGGATTCATAAAGGCACCAGACCACTGGTTCGAATAGAAAGCTTTTATGCAATAGCACATTCTCCGAAACCATAAAGGTTGCAGTGATACAAACTGTAATCTAGTGGCGTATATAGTGCAGGAGATAGGACTTAATTTGTTTCACAACTTTCTTTGTACAGCTTCTATCTTATTAGACAAACCCTTTGTTAAGGGATTCCAAGTATCGGCAGCATATTCTAGTATCGGTCTAATCCATATTATAAACATTTTAAATTTTATTTCATACGATATAATATTTCTATTTATTAATGCCCATCTGTTCTTGGCACTGCCTACTATCCGTTCAATATGTCTCTCAGCAGAAGCCGTGCAATGAATATTTATGCCTAAATCCTTAATTTCTTGCATAAGTTTAATCACAAAAACATCATTAATCTCAGCATCATGAAAATAAACATAAATAAATCCTGTTCTGTTACCTATTTTTAAAGCTCTCGTCTTTTTACTGTTTATACTCAGCCCTAGTGTTAACAAATATGTGCTTAAATCATACAAATCTAGTGTCACATTATTTTTGGAGAATTCGACATTATTTGGATCATTTGGAAAGATTATTTTCATATCATCAGCGAATTTGCAAACTCGACCGTTAGGGATCTTAGTTTCCAAATGTGCAAATACAATTTTAAATAAAATTGGCCCCAAACTTGTTCCCTGTGGAACTACACTTATTACCCTTTTCGATTTAGATATCAAATCGTTTACTTGAATACTCATTCTTCGATTATATAAATAGTATCTAAGTAATCTAAAAATATTCGGATCAATATTCAATAAATTAATCACATTCAAAATAGCATCAAAAGATATAGAGTCAAAAGCTTTTGAGATATCTATGAATACAATTAATGCATCTAACTTTTTCTTATCTAATGTAATTACATGTTTCCATATAGAGAGCATATTAGTAGTTGTCGACCTGTCTTATGTTGGCACATATCAAAATCAGCCGGCAACATACGTTCTAAATGATCTAGTATCAATCGTTCTATTATCTTAAAAAACGAACGGATAATAGAGATTAATCTATAATAACTGGCGCACTTTGGCTTACTTACTTTTGGCAATGGTTTAGCTACTATCGTTAATATATCGATTGGTAATTTCCCATCCTTCAAAATTCTATTTATAAAATTGCAGAGGCATTCATAAAATTTAAAGGTAATTGAAGAAGTTATCAATCGATATACCAAGGTGATCTTTTTGTTTTTTTTGATTTTATTTTTAACATTAATTCTATCAATGCATCACTGTCAATAACAAGTCCTAGATCCTGGTTTCCCGAAGGATCCGACAGCTGATCCATTCAGTGAGCCAATTACTGCAGATCTTCAACAAGATTACTCAGATAATCACTCGCCACGGATTGCATCGCCACAACAGAAGGAAACACAACCCAAGTCAACCAGAGCTGGTCTGAAGTGTCTAGGAGTACTTATGGACACTGCTACACTAACTGACCTTCTCGGCATTTGCCGGAGAACGCAAGAACGGTCCTAATAAGGGCCCCCTAACAGTACTAACTGAGCCATCCTTGGCATCAAAACTGACTTTGTAACGTCGTACGGCATTTAAAAATAATATTAATAATAAATTTATTTGGCAAAAAAGGCCAATTGGCCCAACAATTGTGTAAACGCCCCGGCTTCAAGTAAATGCCGTACGACGTTACAAACTCGATTAAGGTGCTCTGAATAGAGATTAGTTACTGATATGTGGGCCCTTAAGAGGGCCTTCGCGGCGTTCGCGTAAGTTATATATATGTAAGTTGATGTTCTGTTCCTTTGGTGGACTCTGGTTGTGGTTCCTGCTGTTGTTATCATGTGTGGATAACTTGGTTGAAGTTCTGCATTAATTGGCTCGTCTTGCTGGCTGAAGTGCAACACGGCGAGTCACGTATGTTGCCAATTGTTGGTGAAACAAATCAATATCCAGCGTAGGTATTGACAGCCGACAGCACGCAAATGTGTAACACGAGGCAGAACGTAGATACGACCAACTGATTGCATGGTAAACTACCGTGCTTAAATAGCATGCAATATGTGTACTTGCATACTATTGGTTAAACGTGGTTAAACGTGGTAAAATGGCAATTTGCTTTTTCTCATTGGTGCAACGTAAATAAATTTGAATTTAATTTACGCAATATGTCGGCGATTGATTTGTGTCGTTACAACACTTTCCTCTCTGAAAAAAAAAGAAAAAAAATTCCTCTCTGCGAGGCTAGATAAGAAATGCATGACAGAGTTCGAACCAAGTTAAGCAAAATATGATGAACCATAAGTGCTGGGCTTAAATATGCTTGTTGGTTGCTTCAACAATGATATGATGCCAGGTAACCACTAGGAATTGCTACACAAATTGTTAGCTCTAGTGGACAGTCATAGCACGTGAGGCAAAATAGAGCAGTGTAAGTTTTGGAGCCGCAGCGTGAAGATTTCGAGGTAAATCGCCTCTGAATTTGCCAGGTTTAAGTTAAAACCTAAGCAGGTTGGATCGTTGTCAATGTGTTTTTATACGACCAAAGGAGCTAGAGTGCTCGACGTTGTGGTCATGACATTTGTAGAGTGGTCTTTGTGAAATAGATAAAGTTGAGATGTGCATTGAAAGTGGTCTGTACCATGATATGAAGCTGATCACTACTTAGTGTTGCTACACGAAAGCGTTAGCTCTAAGTAGCTAGTCATACCAAAATAGGCAGTGTAATGTCATGTGTGAGAAATACATTATAATGTAAAATATATATACATTAAAATCAAAGGTAATTGCATAAAAATATGTACACGAACATTGACTCAGAGATGGCATAATACCAAAGAACTGTTCAAAAATGCTACACAACTGTTAGCTAAGAACAGCTGGTTATGCAACGTGAGACAAATACGAACAATAACGTAAGGTTAAAAAATTTTATAGTTAATGTTAATGTTTTAAAAAAAATTAATTACACGTTATACAAAGCAGGTTATTGAGATTGTGGGCAGACGGAGCCTGAGACGTGTGTAGAAGGTTGAACACTCTCAGGATCAGGTGGTTCGATAAACGGTTTTAACCTGTCTATGCTTACTGATGTCGGTGTAGCGCCTTGCATAATGATGAAGTATTTTGGCTGTCTTAGTAAAATCGGGTAAGGACCACGATACTTTGGTTGTAGTGGTGCAACAGCATTATTGTTGCGAACGAGTACTCTCTTGCAGCTGTGGAGCTGTGGGTGAACGAAGACTGGACGAGGCGTGTGTTTCGGCTGCTGTTCGGACATGTTACCGAAATGAAGTCGAAGGCGGGTAGCTTCGTCTTGTGGGTAATCTTGTGCCGGTAGTAGACGTGGGAGCTGACTAGGCAGGCGTAGATCCATACCATACAAGAGTTGTGACGCAGACGTTTTAATGGATTCTCGAGTACGAGAACGCATGGCCAGCAGAACTAAAGGTAGTGCATCGTCCCAGTTGCCATTAACGGATGAGGATGCTAAAGCTGCTTTGAGTTCCCTATGCATTCTCTCTACCATGCCATTGGCTTGGGGATGGTAGGCAGTCGTCTGGCGTAAGATGCATCCCATGTACCGCAAGGTGGTTTTAAAACGATCAGATGAGAAGCAAGTGCCTCTGTCCGTGATGACCTCATTGGGAACACCGTAATTGGATATCCATGCTGAGATAAAACCGTTAGTTACTTCGTCTGCAGAAATGGTGCCAAGAGGTAATGCCGCAGGCCACCGTGTAAATCTATCGATCATGGTTAGAAGGTAGCTGAAACCTTGAACCTTTGTCAGATGAACTATGTCGATGTGGATGATGGCTAGGCGAGAAGTAGACCGAAAATGTTGCAACTTAGAACGAGTGTGTCGTGTGATCTTTTTTTTCTGACAAATTGCACACTCTGAGACCCATCGTTTAACATTCTGCCTAAGTCTATGACCCCAGAAATGATCTGTAAGAAGTCGGACAGTCGCTTGGCTTCCTGGGTGAGAAATTGAGTGAATTGAATCGAAAACTTTTCTCTGAAGGCTGGTCAGCAGAACTGGCTTGTTGGGCTGCGTACCCGTGAAGTAAACAATTGGTAAGCCTTCCCACAGACGGCATATGAACTTGGTTGGGTGACGGGCTATTGGTCTTTGAATGTGAATGTCACCGCGTTGTTCAGTTCGCAGGAGAGTTGGCGTTAGTGCAGGTTCACTGGGTGCCACGGAGTTGACAGTGAATGGTGACGGCGAAGGTGGTTGTAGAGAGACGTCTAGCCTGGACAGGGCATCTGCAATGAAGTTCTGTTTGCCCTTGACGTGAAAGACGTCAAATTGCCATTCGCTTAGACGGGTAAGCTGTCTTGCCACTCTGGCAGGGTACTTGGCGATAGATGAAGTTGCGTTTCGAAGTGCGCTAACTAATGGTGCATGATCTGTCAAAACAACAAATCTGCTACTGCCAATGATGCTGATAAAATGGCGCACTGCGTCGTGGACGGCGAGACGTTCTCGGCCGAAAGTGTCGTACCTCGTTTCTACTGGTTGGAGAGTACGCGAGTAGAAACTGATAGGCTGCCGAACTCCGTCGATCTCTTGTTCCAAAGTGGCTCCAATAGCGAATTCAGAAGCATCTGTCGTGAGTAGAAATGGCTTTTCGAAATCTGGATGCGTTAGCATTGTGGCATTTACTAACGAGTTGATGGCAAGTCGAAGTAATTCCTCGTCTTCGGATGACCAAGCTATGATGGAATTCTTACTAAGTCCTTTTCGGTTCCGCAGGTGCCTGCACAAAGGATAAAGTTGTTTTGAAAGGCCTAGAAGGAACTTGCGATAATAGTTTAGTACTCCCAGGATTTTCTGCAAATCGCTCAAAGTCCTTGGTGACTTGATATTCTTGATTGAATTCGTCTTTGACGGCAAAGATTGAATACCTTGGGCTGTGATACGATGCCCTAAGAAGTCGACGGATGAAGTTGTAATCTGCGTCTTGTCACAATTGATCTTGAGTCCGTGGTTGAATAAGCGTGAGAGGACATTTCGTAGATGTTTCGCATGAGATTCTAGATCTGGACTGAATACCATAATGTCATCTAGATATGACATACAATAAACAGAGTCGTCGCGAAGTATGTTGTCTATGAATCTTTGAAATGTCTGAGTAGCACACTTAAGTCAAAAGGGCATGTAAAGATATTCAAAAAGGCCAAATGGAGTGATGACTGCAGTTTTCTCGATATCCTCTGGTGCTACCGGTATGTGATGGTACGCTTGTCTGAGGTGAATCACTGAGAAGAAATTGCTGCCGTTGAGTTTTTCAAGTAAAGTGTTTATATTGGGAATGGGATATGCATCGGATTTGGTCACAGAATTTAACTTGCAATAATCTCCACAGGCTCTGGACGATCTGTTCGATTTTAAGACCAAGTGCAGTGGTGACGGCCATGAACTATTCGATGGTCTGATGATTCCCTCTTCCAAAAGCCTTGAGAATTCTTCTTGGGCAGCTTTCAGCTTAGCAGGAGCCAGTGGTCGCTTCTTGAGTGCAATAGGTTGTCCTTCTGTGACAATATGATGCATCGTGTTGGAGACTCGTAGCTCTGACTTGTTAAGATCGAAAAGCGATTTGTATTTTCGAAGAGCTGCTGATATCTCTGCTGAATGATGCACTGGGGTTGGCTGAATGACCTGTAACTCCAAACGCTCGGAGGCAAGTGTCCAAAAACTTTGCTCAAGTCCGGTGGAGGGGTCGATGATCTTTTGATGGGCAAGATCAACAATGAGCCGAAATTTCAGAAGGAAATCAAGGCCTTTTATATTATGTGAGACCTTGGCAATGATGAAGTTGTGGGAAAATTCACGTCGTAGACCTATGTTGAGTGTGCGGTACCGGCAGCCATATGTTGGTATGGGCTCGCCTGTAGCTGTTGCGAGAAGAACGCCTAGCGACATCTCGGCCATTGAATCACCTTTGAGAACTGAGACTGCCGCACCTGTGTCTACGATGAAATCTTCGCCAGTTTTGAAATCAAGAAGGTGCAGAAGTTCGTTGGGCTGTTTGGCCGGGTCATGCAAACAAGTAGGCTGGTGATTGCGACCGGCATTGTCTGTTTGGTTCTCTATGTGAAAAATTCGGCGTGGACGAACAGAGTTGACAGGGATGTCGGATTGTTGTTGACTTCTTCCCTGTAGCACCGTTGATGTCGTTGATGTGCAGAAAGTACCGTCATCTAATTCCTGCGCCAGACGTTTCCCGATACTGATGCACCCTTGTGCCTGCGGTCTGTTGTCCTCTCCGTCAGCTGTGGAAATTGACACTCATTCGGAAATTCTTCGGAACGACAAAGACAAACTTGGCAAGCATAAAAAAACTTCTGGTGGTTATAACACCAGTTCTTTGGAGCATATTTATTAAAGGATTGCGGAGATCTCGATCGCCGCCTACCATTATAATTTGACTTGGAAACGAATTTTGGTCGAGAATTCACTTGATTTATCTCAGATTTGGTAATGGCCAATCCTTCTAGAACTTTGGCCATGTTCGCCACTGTTCTCTCTAAAGAGGAGATTCTATCATCTTGCAGGGGTGAAGAAAAGGATGATGGATTCACTTTGGGTTCCAAAACCCTATATTATAACTCACATCTCTCAGATAAGTCATCTATAGAGAGAGTGTTGGGGAGCTGTCTGGCAAAGAGTTTTAATGTTTGGGGAAGATTGTTAATAAAAACAACCTTAGCCTCATGATCAGAAATTTTGGTTTTATACCAACGTTTCCGTAATTCCCTCAGTATTTCTATGGGGCCAAGATTTGGCATATCTAACTGCGCATATTTGTTTATTATCTGCTCAGTTTCCGTGGGTCCAAGCAAGGATTCTAACTCGTTTTGTAGGCCCAAAATGGGATTAGGTAGCTTCCTAATGGCCTCAAGCTTAGGATAAATCCGTCGCTGCAATTCAGAAGGTAGTTTAGCAAAACCTTCGACAGTTTTTGATGACTGTCATAATCAGGAAACGGGGAGAAAGCGGAGTCTACGCGCATAAAGAATAACTCACTATCTCCATCTCAAACAGGAACATCAATATCTAAAATTGGACCTGACATTTTAACAATCTTACGGGATCTTAAAAGCATAAATTTATAAGCAATATGAAAATGTATAAATAAACTTTAACGAAGCGCTTACCCAAAAACAGGCTTCCACAGTTGAATTGCTTCCAAAAATCCGTAATTGATCCTGTCGAGTACGTACGGTACCGTTTTGTACGTAGCAAAGATGAACAAAGGCCCTGTTGGCCTTTGATGCCGATGTATTATTATTATATCCCAACAAATCCACGAATATATAACCAACAGATTTCCCAGAAAACCACGATCAGGGTAAAGAAAACACAAATGTCAATCTATTATTATTATTATATCCCCCCAACACAAACCACGAATATATATATATATACCCAACAAAATTCACAGATGACCACGATCACGGTAGATAAAACGCAAATCTTAATCGATTTTTATCCCAAATAGATGAAAAAGGAAGTCAATTTTATTTATACCAAAAAAATCAGAACAATAATCAATATCTTGGCGCGGTCGCCAATTTTGTAAACGCCCCGGCTTCAAGTAAATGCCGTACGACGTTACAAACTCGGTTAAGGTGCTCTGAATAGAGATTAGTTACTGATATGGGGGGCCTTAAGAGGGCCGGGTAATGCGTTCTCTTGAAGTCTTCAGCGTTGAAGATGTCCTAGAGCCTTAGGTGGATTCTGGTTGATTTGTTGCTCCTGTGGTTGAGCTGTGATCGCGTTGTGGATGGTGTCCTGCAGGTCCTGCACTCAATTGGCTCGTCTCTCTAGTATCCCGCAACAGGATGAGTAGGTATTGACAGCCGACAGAGCGCACACGTATTGACAACCGACAGAACGCACACGCGTGAAGCAGGTAGAAGGCAAATGCCCCAACTGACTTGCATGGTAAATTACCGTGCTTAAATAGCATGCAATATGTGTACTTGCATACTATTGGTTAAACGTGGTTAAACGTGGTTAAACGGCAATTTGCTTTTTTTCTCATTGGTGCAACGTAAATAAATTTGAATTTAATTTACGCAATATGTCGGCGATTGATTTGTTTCGTTACAATTGAAATAACAAATCAAAGGTAGGATATGTGGAGATGAATGAAATTGTGACTCGCAAGGTATTTAACAGCAGTGGAGGGAGGAGTTGAGGAAGAGAAGTGCTTTCATCAACTTCATGATAGTTCAATCTGGTGAAAAAAGAGTCGATTTGACTAGACAGGATCAATTGGAGTGTAACACGCGGCTTCGCGTTACAATCCAACGATGTTAGATTTTGACAAATTTGGTGCTTTTTAAGGTCAAATAATCTAACTCTTTTCTTACACAATATTTCTCTTAACTGTGATTTTAGAAACAATCTCTGTTAGTTTCAAGCAGTTTTAATTGATATTTCTTGAACTGCAATTTTATTTGTAATTAATAGGGTTGTTTAATAAATGCACACCCGCGCGCAATACACAAGGAACATGCGGTGGATTATAGGTTCACAGCGGATTTATTTCGCTCAGGTGGATTATTCGCAGTTTATGCAAGGGATTTACTGTTCGCATTTAACTATACCTATCCGAATTTCAGAGTACAATGGATTATGATAATTACATAAGTTAAAACCATAGCAAACAGTGAACTAATTATTTTTCCGTCTAGAGTACGGAAAATATAGTGTGACTGTGACTGATGTTTAAGACATACATTTGTGTTAAAATTTGATTTCATTGCCGTCTAGAGCACGGTCAATTTGGACTTCTTATGAACTTATATACGACGTTATTTATAATACGTTTGTGATCATTCGTATTAGTCTTGTCAATTCACCCATCGGGAAAAAAGCCGGGGATTGATCATGTGCACGGACCTCCACAGCCACTACCAATCAAATGTAAGGAGTAATTAACCCCTCAAAATTCCCCTACAGGAGTTCAGTCAATGAAGGTTCCGGGCATCAATGTACAGTAGGCTGGTGTTGGACAGACGATTTTGAGTGTGAGTTTGACAGTGACGCCGGACCGGAAACAGACGTTGACCAACGGAGTTATTTGTCGTATATATTGAATTTCTGTAGGGTAGTATTGACTGGCTTCCGTTGAGCGAGGTTGTGACTGATGGTAGGCGAGGGGGAATCGATGTTCGATGTAAACCATCGGATGAGTCTCCGGTCGCTCGCCGAAACAAAAAGAAAAGGATTAGTTGAGCAAAACGTGGTAAAGTATCCACTATATGGATATGATAGAACGAAAAATGAGGATAGGAATGGTATAAGTGAGTCAAGAGTGAGAGATTTAAAACCAAAGGGGATAAGTTGAAATTACAGGTCAGCCAGAGGGATTTCGCCTTCCGAAACTAGTAAGGAGAATAGCCTGGGGTTGAAAGAAATGTTATGATTTAAGAAGGAACCAATTTCGCTTCCAATCGGTCGCCTCAGACAGAAATTTGTTAAAGATGTACTTGTGGGTCGCCTTTTTAATTTCTCGTTGAAGATGGAGCTTTATTTCCGTGGAAAGAACATTGAAAACACTAGTGGCTTTGGAAAAGAGATAGATTTTGTTAAATATATTTGGAGTATGGTTGGATTAGATTGAAGTGTTGCTAGAACGCGTGGCGTATTGGTGACTTTGGTGAGCAAAGTTGGACAGTGATAGGCAAGTTGTGATCTTATGAATAAAAGAAATGACTCGTAGTTGACGGGTAAATCAAAGCGGTATAAGGTTTGCAAGGAGTAGGCGTTCCCGATAATTTTGGCTATAAGGGAAAACTCGCTTTAGAAATCTGGAGGAGATCTGTTCGATGACGTACGAGGAGGCTAGAGTGAGAGGACAGTAGAATTCGCTAGCTTATGAAATGAAGAGTAGGACATAGAGATTGAATAGCGTGAATTGGAGAGTGCGGTTGTTAGTCTTGAAGCAGATCAGACGGGCCCATTTGAAGAGTCTGGAAGTAGTGTGTGTAAGGTGAAGGGGGAGAAATCTAGAGATTTTGAATATTAGATACCAAGGTGCTTGACCGTATTTATTATTTCAATATGAAGGAGATAATTGGCATCCGGAAGAGAACAGAATGGGTTAGAGGAGAGTTTTATCAAACGAGTCTTGGCGGGGTTTAGTTTGAGACCGATTTTGTTAAGCTGCGAAAGGAGCGAGGATAAAAGCTCCGATATAGAGGTAAGAGGGGGTTGGATGCTGTAGGGTTTCTGAATACTATGACCATGTCATCCGCATATTTAAACAGCTTGAAAAGGTTGTCCTCAACTTTTACCTGCGCGAGTGTAAGGTTGAAAAGAATAGGAACAATTACGGAGCACTAGGGAACTCCAGACCGGATAAGGGTTTGCCTCGAGTGACTATTTTCGACTTTTACAGTCGCGCATCCGTTTCGGAGATAGTAACTGATAAGATTGAAGACGTTACCGCAGATATCATTTCTCAATTAGACGGATTCAGTTGCTGAAAATGACAAAGAATCAAAAGCTTTGAATATATCCAGGAAGAGGAGAATTCATTCATGATCTTTGGAGAAGGATGAGTAACATTAATTAAGGACACTAACTAAGTTGATGTAAGAGGAGCGGCTATTCAGGAAGCCATGTTGATCGTTGAGGAGATAGTTGTTCTGAGATATAATGAAGGGGTAGATTAGGTTGTATAAGACCCTGTCGAATATTTTAGTGAAAGAAGGGACGATGGTATTAGGGTTGAGATCGTTGAATGGGGAGATCGACGAAGTGTCATTTTTTGGGATAAGTGAGATCGTCGAATTAAGCAATTCCGCGGAAAGATAGGTAGTCTCGAGGCATCGGTTGATAATATCAGAAACCAGAGAGAAGAAATTCCAGCCAAAAAGTGCAATCATGCTGACCGGGCCACCGTATTGATCAAATTGGGGTTTAGATTTAATGTCTTTAATTGCTTGAGCGACGGAGGCCATTGAGACCGTGAACCAGCGTAGGTTCTCAGCGTCTCCTTAGTCTAACATCTCACCAGGCGGAGTGGAAGTGGAAAAGGAGTCGAGGAGGTAATTTAAATAATCATTGGAAAAGCAGGAGTCGTCCAACCGAGAAAAGTTAATATATGAGGTTTTGGGCTTTTGTAGCAATTGATGTTTGATGACTGCGAACTTTATCAAGCAGTTAGGAGCCGCGCGGATGCGTCTCTCGATGTTAAGCGCTTGTTTGTTGATAACCTGTTTAATGTGCCCATCGATACATCGCAGTGCAAGGGGGCGAGCAAGTGATGATGAGCGTAGTCTAGAGTTGCGTGCAAGGTAGTCGTGTGCTTTAAACAAAGTGTTTAACTTGTTCGTCGCGTGTATGTGTTGAAAAGTGGTGACAGAATTAAGGTGGGAGAATAAGATGTTATGGATTTCGGAAAAGCATGAGGAGAGGTTGTTTGGGAGAAAGAGGTCCCTCCAGTTAACGGCGTCACAGAGTCGGCGAAACTCTTCCCAGTTGGTGAATGGATAAAGGATAAAAGAGGAATAAGGAAGGATACCTGCCAGTGATCGAGATTAGGGAAGATCTTCCGAGAATGGATATCGGTCACGTCTTTGTTGGAGAGGACACAGTCATGTTGGTTGTTCCCTCGGGTAGGTTGTTAACGTGAATATTTGATTTCAAGATTTCCGATTCTGTCCAGTTCTCTGTGGTATTGAGTGAGACGGTGAGCACATTCATTGGTATAAAAAATATATTGTAATCAATCTTATTTTAACATTATGGCTAACCATAAAATATCTGAGGATAGAGAGCAATTAATTGAATGACCTAAGAAAGGTAGTTTATGAGAAAGTTCTAGGGGGTTTAGTTGCTATAAATTATATAATGGGTTTTCCAAACCTGGCATTTCAGAGGCTCTCCTATGGTAGTGACCAAGTGCCTCTACAGTTATACAGCCTGTATCATTACCTCCGATAAAAATAAATCGTCTAGATATTTACAAATCTTTATCACTATTACCGATTTAAACAAATGCAATATGTAAAGAGGCTGCTATAATAATATCTGGAACAATATCTGCCTAGATACTTACGTAAATGTGGATTGCTAGATATTGCTCGTTTTATGATTCTTTGCATTTTCGTGAAGTGCATGAGACGTCACGGGTGAGTTCGATTGCTATTATTAGGCACTTGGGAACATATACCACATTGAATTGTTTTGTAATTTATATATTTAAACATCTCCGCCTCAAATATATTTTTCTAGAACAAGGTTTTTTCTGCTGCGCAATGTGTAGTTTAGGACCATGTAATTAAATTATCCTTTTTCATGCTAAATTTCTTTCCAGATTAAACTATTTAGGGGCAGTGTTGAGTAGAACATGCTCATTTCTATTGTCGTATTATATTATATCACGCAGCTCCGAGTTACAACCCAACTGTGTTCAATTTTGACAAATATAGTGCTCTATAAGGTCAAAAAATCTAATTCTGTTTTTACACAATATTTCTCTTAACTGTGATTTTAGAAACAATCTCTGTTAGTTTCAAGCAGTATGAATTGAGATTTCTTGAACTGCAATTTTAATTGTAATTAAGATGGATTTGTTTAATAAATAGACACACCCACGCGCAGTACGCAGGGAGCATGCGGTGGATTATAGTGCATATGTGGATCGATAGTTTTTCTTTGCATTCAGATATAATTGCACGCATCAAGACATCAGATGTTCCTCAATCACATCCACGAATTCTATAGTTCAATGGATTTTTATCATTTAATCAATTTAAAAACCTAGCAAACAGTGGAATAATTATTTGTGATATTTTTCAAGACTGTGGTTACAGGATTTTTATCCATCAATTATCAGTGACAATATTTACCAGTGACTTTATTTATATCATTATATATTTTCAATCATTTACATGTATTCATCACGATTCAGACGCTTTTGTAACTGTGAGTTGATAATTGCTTGTGTTGACAATATATCGTTTTGTTGCCGTCTAGAGCACGGTCCGTTTTGTTTAACTTTGAATTGATAATTACTTGTGTATTAGATATTCAATTTTGTTGACAGTATATCGTTTTGTTTCCGTCTAGAGAACGGTCAATTTGGACTAATTGTGAATTTTTTCTTTTCAACATTGTGTACAATATACGTATGATGATTCGACTTAGCCTTCTCACATCACCCATCGGAAAAAGGTCTGGGACTAATCATAAGCACGGATCACAACAGCAGCTACCAGGCATATGTAGGAATGGTATAGCCTCACTAAATAGAAAGCTACCACGAAAAACATCTTATAATAACCACAAAGCCTTCTACATAGATGGTGCCACGTTTCGTCAAACTCACAGACAAAAAAGAATTAATCAGCATCTAGCATTTGAGAACTTCAAGCACTTTGGATGAATGCCCCAAAAGAAAGAAAATCCTAAGACACAAATCACAGCAAAACACCCTCTCGAGATCACAATGATCGAAGACAGCCGCACGATGAAGGATGAGGACGATGTAACACTGCCATCTATTCTCGACAACACTCACACACATAAGATGACGTCCTGTTCAGGAAATGCAGGAAGCCCGGTGGTGAGCCCAGCAACAGGCCGCACCAACACATGGACACAGTATAAAATATGCCATTTCGATCCAGACTACCTTGACGAGTGGGTCGACGATGTTACTTTATTGGCCAAGGTGTCCAATATA
Organism: Eudiplozoon nipponicum; assembly: GCA_029291075.1. Classification (NCBI taxonomy): domain Eukaryota; kingdom Metazoa; phylum Platyhelminthes; class Monogenea; order Mazocraeidea; family Diplozoidae; genus Eudiplozoon; species Eudiplozoon nipponicum. Next base: position 18,409 of record JAQBSW010007554.1, on the reverse strand, counting down.
ACAAACGAGGGCTCAATATTTTTGAGGGCTTGGGAGACGATCCCAATGTCTTTCAGACGCGGACTCAAAGATATACTGCATCAATACACTGAGGGCACATGTGCGCAGCCATGGCAGAGCCTGCAACGCGCCGTCAAACAGCGTTTGACACCAGATCGAGAAGACAGGCTTACAGAATTAATGAGCCAGATGTCCCTAGGTAGCCGCAAGCCCTCTGAACTATTTAGGGAGATGGAGCAGAAAGCCTTGGAATTCAACATGCCCAAGGAAATCCTAATGCGACTTTTCATACAGAAGCTCCCGCTGGCACTACAAGAGATGGCCACGTTCCTGCGCGAATCCCTCGAAGTACAAGAAGACGTTCTGCCGGCACGTCTAGACAAGTGGTGGAAGAAACACCACTACAGCTCACCTGCCCAAGAGAAATGCCACATCACCTCAAGGCTGTACAAATCGCAATCCACCGAATCATCAGCCGGAACAAATGTCACGAATGAACGCCTCATCAGCCTGCTCGAGAACCTCACCGTCAGGCCAAATTTGGCCTCAGTCGATGCCGTCCATAATAGACGCGACCAAAGCAGGCGTGACCAACGTCGACCACCGTCCCGGTTTAGCGCCAGGAGGTCGATGTCAAGAGACTGGGCTACAGTGCCACAGTTACCAGCGGAGTGGTATCCGAATCACGTTATTGTCTCAGAAACGGCTGCACATTCCCGCGCACAGACGCGACGTTCAAGTGGGCGCGGTCACCCTCAACAACTCAGGAGGATCCGCCCATGGAAGGTTCGGAAGACGGGTGGGGTCAGCCTTCTCGGCGGCAGCAGAGGCTGAGCACCCCAGATTGTTGGCCGCTCCACGTCGGATGGCTCGAAGCACGCTGCTTTTGCGGAAGAGCACAATCAAACTATTATTTTTACAGCGACGGCTCCATTCAAGTCATGCTTCAAACTCCCAAATGCCAGCAACCAGTCCCATCGTCAGTTGCCACTATCGACATCCTTTCTCATCCGTGACGCAACCTCTGGCGAATTATTTCTCATAGACACTGGATCAGATGTGAGCTTACTACGTCACAATTATTTCGAACCCACCCACCCAGTCGACACCAGCAGTCTGACATGCGCCAATGGTTCCAACATAGCGACGTTTGGGGTACGGGTACACACTATCTCGTTCTCCAACTCAAAAAGATGTTTCAATTATCCGTTCATCATCGCCAAAACGACACGGAACATCATTGGACGTGAGTTTCTCGAACACTTCGACCTGATCATTCGTCCAAGAACACGAGAGATACGCACTGCAGACAATCAGTTGCTTACATCAGCGCTAAAACAAACGACTCGCGCCGAAGCAGTCTCATCTATACAGCTAATTCCTCCAGTTCCTCATGTACCACAACTGGACGATGTTTTGAAACGTCATGAAGAGATGTTCAAACCTATCTCCTTTATGCCCGATCTCAAGAGGAAGCATGCCATCACAGCTCATCGAATAATCTTATCGAAACCACTTCCTCATCCTCAACGAGCACGTCCATTGGCACCACTGAAGCATAAGGCCCCCGAGCAAGAATTCGCTATGCTACATCAACAAGGCATCTGTACACGATCCAGCTCACCTTATGTGTCTCCTCCGGTAGTAGTACTAAAGAGTAAACCAGCAACATTCAGGGTGTGCGGGGATTATCGTATTCTCAATTCTTGCACACAATCGGATTCGTACATCCTGCCAAATCCAGCTAACCTACTCAGATCCGCTATCGGTCATGCTGTGTATTCAAAACTCGACCTAGTGAAAGCCTACTATCAAGTACCGATGAACAAAGACTCCGTATCATATACTGCACTCAGATTTATCGAAGGTGGCACTCACGAATATCACTATATACCTTTCGGTCTCAAGAATGCCTCGCAAACCTTCCAACGCGTTATGGTCGAAATACTAGATGGTCTAGCATTTGTAATTATATATTTAGACGACATCCTGGTATTTTCTAACCCAATGTCCGAACATATACAGCATCTTGATATTCTACTCACACGTCTAGCAGACTATGGCCTCCAACTTCATGGCAACAAATGCGTCTTTGCACAAAAATCAATTGAATTCCTCGGTCATCAAATTTCCGAATAGGGCATGACACCTATATCTGCTAAGGTTCGTGCTTTTCAAGATCTACATCCTCCAACCACCGTTCAAGCATTACGACGATTCTTGGGCAAGATGAACTACTATTCTCGATTTGTACCCTGCCTTGCCAAGATTCTGGCACCTCTTCACAAATATCTTGTGCCAGAAAGCCGTTTTGTCAAGAAATCACAACTGATTCAGCTCAACGTGGACGACATGCAGGCTTACGAGGATGCCAAATTGGCCTTATGCAAAGCGACCATGCTATATTCTCCTGATTGGTCTCAATCTTTTGAATTGATCACTGACGCATCCGACGTTGCCATAGGCGCAGTACTTCAACAGTCCATCAATGGTATACACCAACCTATTGCTTTCTATTCGCAAAAACTACAACCTCGCGAGACGCGATATGATACATTAGGGAAAGAGTTACTTGCAATCTACCGGTCGATCCTACACTTCCACACCTATCTGGATGGCCGAAAGTTCAAGATCTACACAGACCATCTTCCTCTACTCCCGAGGCTCAGAGGAAAGAAAGAGTATTTATATTCACGACGTGTCAACTCACAACTTACACGAATACACGAGTATGAATATGAAGTCACTCATGTCAAAGGATCAGAAAACGTGGTCGCAGACTCCTTAAGCCGTCCTGCAGAAATCTGTGCTTCTATCATGTGTCTTTCAACTATAAGCACTCAGGAATTGTAGGCAGCTCAGCAAGATGATCCATCAATTCGGACATTTGATGTCAATCGCCTGAAAACATTTCATTATGATGGAACTCTGCTGCAGTGTGAAATAACTGGCGTGGGCCCTCGGCCGTTTATACCTGAAAAACTCCGTCACAAGATCTTCGAGGTCAACCATTTATTGAGCCACCCATCTGGCGAAGCCTCAGTGGAAATTCTATCCAGAACGTATTTTTGATCTGACATGCGGCGAGATGTCAAGAAGTGGTCAAAACAATGTCTAGAATGTCAGAAATGCAAAGTGACGAGACACACCAAAACGGCGCCACAAGTCATTCAAGTGCCCAAAGTCCGGTTTACGCACATACACGTTGATCTGGTAACCTTACCTGCCGTGAAAAATATGCGATATCTACTGTCGATACGGGATCGCACCACTGGCTGGTATGTGGCTATACCACTGCCTGACATGAAACAATATACTGTCAGTTATGCTTTACAGTTCAATTGGTTCGCTCGGTTTGGTGCTCCAGCTGAAGTGACAACCGATCGTGGCGCACAGTTTCTCAGCAAAGAATTCGCTGCCCTACTGAAATACTATGGTGTCAAACACTCCGTGACCGCGGCTTGCAATCCGAGAGCAAATGGTTTCGTCGAAAGGCCACACCAAGAACTGAAAGCAGCGCTCAAGGCTATCCCAGAAGAAAATTGGCTTGCGGCTTTACCGAAAGTACTCCTATCAATGCGTACAAGACCTCGTCTGTCGATCAAATGTAGCTCCGCTGAAATGGTATTTGGCGAATGTCTACGGCTGCCTGGCGAACTAGATCGATCACGCTCTGAAAAGGCGATGACGATGAACGGTCAGGAATTTCTGTTTCCACTTCGCAGTTATCCACAGTATAACGCTCAGAATCCGCCTATCTGTCCTACACGTCAGAAACCTGGTCCAATATATAAACGCAAAGATCTTGATAGCTGAAAATGGTTCTTCGTCAACAACGAAATGGATAACAGGATTCTAGCCAAACCGAAGCGCGGTCCTTATCGTGTGTTAGATTGACGTCAGAATTACATTATTTTGGAGATTAATGGCAAAGCTGAAGCGGTCTCCAAACACAGACTATCCCCGGCCGACGTTGATCCAAATGACCCGCTGTTCCGCAATGTTGACCTATCAGGCGGTGAAGAAACGATGATTCCACCTCCAGACAGTTTTTTTGACTACGGACTGATGCCCGACATCTCATATACAACCGAGCCAACTGACGCCGTCACGCCGCCGCGAGATATAGAGGAACCAGTATCAGTGTCGACAGAGCCAACATCAGTGATTGCACGTTATGGCGGAGCAATAACACCTCCTGTAAGGTTAGATCCCTTCATTGTGTACTAATTTTCATTGTCAGGAGGGGGGTGTATGTAACACGCGGCTCTGCGTTACAACCCAACGATGTTCAATTTTGACAAATATAGTGCTCTATAAGGTCAAAAAATCTAATTCTGTTTTTACACAATATTTCTCTTAACTGTGATTTGAGAAACAATCTCTGTTAGTTTCATGCAGTTTTGATTGAGATTTATTGAACTGCAATTTTAATTGTTATTAATAGGGTTTTATTTAATAAACATACACACCCGCGCGCAATACATAGGGAGCATGCGGTGGATTATAGTGCATAAGTGATTCGATGGTTTTTAATTGCATTCAGATATGATTTAATGCATCAGGACATCAGATGTTCCTCAATCACATTCAAAAATTCTATAGTTCAATGGATTATTATAATTAAATAAGTTAAAACCATAGCAAACAGTGGATTAATTATTTGTGATGTTTTTTTTCATGGTTATTTTTATCAGTGACAATACTTACCAGTGACTTTAGTTATATCATAACATATTTTTAATTATTTACATGTATTCATCACGATTCAGACTTTTGTGAATTGATTGTTACTTGCGTTTGACAATATCGTTTATTGCCGTCTAGAGCACGGTCCGTTTGTTTAACCGTGAATTGATAATTGCTTGTGTATAAGACATTCAATTTGTTGGTAATATATCGTTTTTGCCGTCTAGAGCACGGTCAAGTTGGACTAACTGTGATTTTTTTCTTTGCAACATTGTGTACAATATATGTATGATTATTCGACCTAGCCTTCTCACATCACCCATCGGAAAATGGTCGGGGACTAATCATAAGCACGGATCGCAACAGCAGCTACCAGGTCTATGTAGGAAGGGTATCGCATCACGAACTAGATAGCTACCCCGCAAAAAACACCCCTACAATATAGTTTTCAATGTATCACGTCATAAACACAACCAAACATTGGAGCTAATTTTGACCTCTTGAGAAAGGAAAGTTGCGATGATTTTACTAAAAATCTGAGCTCAACTCGATACCATATCGCGCAGGGTTTCCAACCAAGAACAATGATGCACACGCGAACCCAATATTGGAAGACAAGTGGAACTTAATTCACCCAATTTTGATGTAGTTGACTTTAAATGTTTTCTGTCATGTCAAAACCTGTCCACCTTTTACCTTACGTCCATCTGGCGCTCGTTGAGATAATAGTGCTCTACTAGACACCCGAATTGAGCGTATACGCATATTGTAACAGAGCCAAAGTATTTGATGGAATTTTATTCCTATTTCTAAAGAGAAACATTTATTTGCTGATCACAAACAAGTCTCCAGATGTCGGCATTGGTCATTATTTGATGATAATCTACATGTGCTATGCTTCACAATCAACGGTGGACGAATGCCGTTAAGTGTCTAAAATGATCAAATCTATGGAGTCATTCTCCATAGCGTATAATATAACTGCGTGTACAGATTTATTGTAATTTCGATCTATGTGGCAAAGTAAAATACTCGCATTAGCAAAGGCTGTAGAACGTTACTCTAGCTAAATTTTGGTGCATGATCTGTAAAAACAATAAATCTGCTGCTGTCAATGATGTTGATGAAGCGGTACACTGTGTCGTGTATGGCGAAGAGTTCTCGACCGAAAGTGTGAGAGTACGCGAGTAACAATTGATAGGATTCCGAACTCCGTTGATCTCGTGTTCCAAAGTGGTCCCAATAGCCAATTCAGAAGCATTGTTTTTGAGTAGAAATGGTCATTAGAAGTCTGGATGGGTTAACATTGTGGCATTTGCTAACGAGTTGATTACAAGACGGAGTAATTTTTCGTCTTCAGCTGACCAAGAAATAAAGGAGTTCTTGCAAAGTCCTATTCGATTCCACAGGTGACAACACAACGAATAAAGTTGTCTTGATAGGCCGGAAAGGAACTTGCGATAGTAGTTAAGGAATCCCAACATTTTCTGCAGCTCATTTACAGCATTTAGTGACTTGATATTCTTGATAGAATTTGCCCTCGACGACAAGGGTCGAATATATTGTAGTGTAATGCGATGATCTATGAAATCCACGAATGTAGCTGCAATCTGCGTCTTGTCACGATTGATCCTGAATCCGTAGTTGGGTAAGTGTGAGAGAACATTTCGTAAATGATTGGCATAAGATTCTAGGTCTGGACAGAAAACCAATATGTCATTGAGATATGACATATAAAAAGCAACGTCGTCGCGGAGTATGCTGTCTATGAATCTTTGAAATGTCTGAGTAGCACACTTCAGTCCAAAATGCACGTAGATACATTCAAAAAGGCCAAGTATAGTGATGACCGCAGTCTTTTCAATATATTCTGGCACTATCCGAATGTGCTCGTAGGCTTATCTGAGGTCAATCATTGAGAAGTAATTGCTACCGCTGAGTTTTTCAAGAAAGGTGTTTACATTTGGAAAAGTATATGCATCTGATTTGGTAACTGAAATTAGATTTCGATAATCTCCACAGGCTCTCTACGATCCGTTAGATTTAGAGACAAAGTGCAGTGGTGACACCAATGAACTATTCTGACGACTAATGATTCCATCTTCCAATAGTCTTGAAAATTACTCCTGGTTAGCTTTCAGCTTAGCAGGGGCTAACAGTCGCTTTTTGAGTGATGTAGGTTTTCCTACTGTAATGATATTGTGCATTGTATTGGAGAAACGTAGCTCTGATTTGCTGAGATAAAACAGCGACTTGTTTTCTCGAAGAGCTGCTGATATCTCTGCTGAATTATGCACTAATGTTGTCTAGATGATCTGTAATTCCAAACTCTCGGAGGCAAGTATCCAAAAACTATGCCAAAGTCCGCTGGAGGAGTCATTGATCTTGTGATTGGCATGATCAATAATCAGTCGATATTTCAAACTAAGGCCTATTATATTGTGTGAAACATTAGCAAGGAAGATGTTGTGAGTAAAGTCACGTCGTAAACCTATGTTGAATGTACGTTGCAGACAACCATATGGAGGAATGTGCTCCTCTGTAGCTATTGCAAGTAAAACGCCTAGTGACATCTCGGCCATGAAATAACCCTTAAGAAATGAAACTGCTGCACCTGTGACTAAGATGAATTCTTCGCCAGTTTTGAAATCGAGATGATGCAGAAGTTTATTGAGTTGTTTGGCTAGCCTAGCGTCATTAGATGTGAGATCGGAGGATGGACACTGAGCTAACTTAGAATTCAGAGTATTCATGTTTGGAATTGACTTACAGGACATTAAAATGCATAAAGGGACTTAATATATATGAAAAGTAATTAAAACATACGTACATATAAACATACGTGCCATATAAATATATAAAAAACAATAACTAAGCGCTTACCAAAATATGATTTCACAAAATGAGTATCGAAATCCGCTTCCACGGTTTGACACGACCGTAAATAGTTCCGAGCGATTTAACCATAGAAAACTGACGAAATCTGCTTTTACAAAATCAGAATCAAATATGCTTCCACAGATTAGAACTGTTTGCACGCATGAGAGAATGTTTTGAACGACAGAAAATCCCCCAAAATATCTGCTTCCATGGTTAAACACAACAAGAAAAGGCCCAACAGTTCGTGACTAAGAAATTTTCACAAACTGGCTGAAGAACAGGATGGTTTGGTGTGCTACCGACGATTTAAATGCTAATCCAAAATTAATATAAATAAATGAAAGGAAAACTATTTATAATTTTGAGAAAGGTTTTATGATATCAAAATAAATCTAAAAAACAATACTGTTTAGAGAATCCAGGCGAGCTCGCCAATTTTTAAACACCCAGACTGCAAGTAAATGCCATGCGACCTTACAAACATAGCAAGCAAGCTAGTATGTATTAGGTGTTGCGTACCCAGTAACAAATTAGTTCAGTTGTGACCGGAAGGATAAACCAAAGGCAATATGAACGGAAAGTTTAATCTAATGCACATTCGTTTCGTGCTTACTGACAACTCATCAGTAGGAGCCGGTATTACACCCTTTAACCACTATATATTTGGTCTAAGAATGTGGAATAATAGGACGGTATATATATTGTATAGTGTGAGTTAGCGTTGAAGTCGCATTGTCGTAGACTATATGATGTTAGCTTAACTATTACAGGTTTACACATTCGTCTAGGAGATTGTACCGTCCTATTATTCCACATTCTTAGACCAAATATATAGTGGTTAAAGGGCGTAATACCGGCTCCTACTGATGAGTCGCCAGTAAGCACGAAACGAATGTGCATTAGATTATACTTTCCGTTCATGCTGCCTTTGGTTTATCCTTCTGGTCACAACTGAACTAATTTGTTACTAGGTAGGCAACACCTAATACATACTTACATATATATATATTAGCTCTTCGCAACAAACAGTATTTAACTGTAATATATTAATAGTAAACAAGCTGTTGGTAATGAGAGACAGTTACTGTGTGCGTTGCTTATCAGAGCCGGAATTGCGTTCTCCGGCAAATGCCGAGAAAACTTTGTAGTGCTGCATTGTCCAGAAGTACTTCTAAAAACTTGAGGCTGGCTCTGGTTTGCTGGCTGGTGTTCCTTAGTGTGGATGCACCGAAATATATATTTGTCAAAACCAGAGAGGTGAATTGCTGTTCAAAGTCACAGAATTATCCTGTTGAAGATCTGCGGCAACACCGTGGTGGATAGCACACGTATAAGTCCGATTAATAAATAATCGATCACGTATGACTAGCTGTGCAGCAAAAAAAGATTGGCGTGACTGAAGTCCAATTGACTAGGTGATACAGCGTGATAAACACAAGTCGAGAAATCAATGTAAGTAAACAGTCCAGTAGAGAGAGCGACAAAAAAGACCCCTAGCGCACAGGGCATAAATGTCAAGTGTGTTAAAATGCATTTTAAATGTACCGTGCTTATATACTTTTGCAGGTGCAAGGTCGCACGCCATTGGTTAACGGCAAATTCCGCTTGTTTTAATTTGTAGCGCGTAATGAAATTTGAATTTCATTTTGGCAAAATGTCAGCGAATTAGTCTGAGCCTTTGCACAAGTATAAAATGTAGTTTGAAATCAGTATTTATTAGCATGCTAACATTTCCTAAAGATTTAACTCCTTGTAGAAGCAATTCGTCGACATCTGACGTCTAAGAAGTAGTATAGTTTCCACTTGGTTTAATTCAATTATTTAGGTGCCTACATAACGTATATTAATGTTTTGATAGACAGGGATGAAACTAGAGGTAATATTTGAGAACTTTTAATTTTTCCAATTTTGCTGTTTTAGGCAACAAAATGTTCTAATTTGAATTGGCATTCGGTTGCAAATAATGAATAAATTGCTCTGAGTTACGATGTCCTAAAAAATCAACTAATATCGTTGCAGTTACAGTTTACTTTGAGTCAGTGTTCGGTTAAGAGAGAAATTATATTGATAAGTTGTTCTGCGTGCGAGTTCAAATTTGGATGTTAGAACATTATGTCATCAAGTTGGGCATGAAGTCGATTTTTTCATCAAGGATTATGCTATCTATGAATGGTTATAAGTTCTGTACGGCAACCGTTTTGAAAATAGGCATTCAAAGATATTTAAATAAGGCAAACATAGTATTAACAGCAGTCTTCTATATACTTTTTGGGGCTACGGCAATGCGGCGCTAGTCTTGTCTTAATCAAACCACTGAAAAATGTTTGTTGCCACTAAAACCTTTTATTAATGTATCATAGTTGGTATGAGTTATACTTGTACATATATGACATAATTTAGCTTGTGGAAACCATAATTAGCTTTATACGATCTGTTAGATTTGAGAGCAAGTGCAACGAGGATGCCTATGAATTTTTTTATGGTCTATCGATGTCATTTAAAGGTAATTTTGAGAACTGTTTTCAAAAGGTTTTCAATTTGGCAGAAGGCAATGGAATCATCCTAAGTGCAATAGGTGGACGTATGGTATTGAAATGATGCATCGTACAGATCAATTTTAGTTAGGATTTGTTATAGTCGATGAAGTATTTGTGTTCTTTTATTGCTGTGAATATCGTATTTAAAGGTCACACGAGAGATGGCTGTTTGAGCTGCAACTCAAAACGTTCAGAAGCTGGGATCCGTAACCTATTTTCAAGCTGGTTGAAGTGATTATGATGTTTTTTATATCCAGGTCGAAGATAAGCCGATATTTTAAAGTAAAATCAAGTCCTAGAATTTTGTACAAGACCTCAACGTCAACAAAAGTTGTAAACAAATGGACGTCCTAACCCTATATTCAGAATACGGTGCTGAAATCTGTAGGTGGAATAGGCTCACTTCAGTCTGTGGTAAGCAATATATATGAAGGCATATTGCTTTCGTAAACTTCATTGAGAACTGATCAGCTGCACATGTGTGCATGATAAATTACTCTACGTTTTGGAACTCTGGAAGGTAAATGATTTCATTGTATTATTATTATGTTGTTCAATGTGAGGCGGGTCACTTATGCGGTTCCATAAGTTTGAAGAATAATCTTTATGTCTAAATAAGACTAAATGTTTATTTGCTCATCTGTAGTGTTATTCATTTACCTCACTAACATACGAACAAATCCTTCCACTGAAGATGCAGAAATATTATTTTTATTTGATAATTTTTTCAATAATTGTCCTTGAACAAAAGAGTTTTAGCTTAAAACTCCATACACACTTTCTGTTTCCAGCATTTTCTATTCCAACTATTTCCTGAGATTTATGTTTACGCTAGTAACTATACTACATAGTATCAGCCCTAAAAACTGTTGGATGTTTTATGTCTCGAGGGTTTTAACTTCAGCACCTTCCCATCCTCAATAGACGCCATCGACCTCCTGCTCAGTTGGTAGAGTGCCTTGCGTGGTTCGCACTATAGGTTAATAAAAATTGATCACCATTGACAGGTTCCACTTCAGCCACTACGACGTGGTCCCCTGCAAAACGACAGGTGCATGCAGAACATTAGGTATTAGCTTATTACTTGTTGGCGCACAAGGCTTAAGTTAGCTATTGTAGATGCACCTGACTATCTGATATGATACATTGACCTTAAGGCACAGAGGTTACAGTTTCGTCTGTCGTACGTATTAGAACACTAAAGGCAATGGTTTACGGAGAAAAGGCAAATCATATAGCTCGTTCATCTAAATCGAATTTGTCCCGTCAGGAAACCACCTCCTCGCATCACCAACATCGCAGCATACCCTTAATCATCCAAAGAGGTAGTGTTATTCAAAATGTGATAAATCTCACTTTGTAGGTGGTTTATTGCAAGCTTCTTGCGCCCTGATTAAATTCTATTGACTCGAACAATCTATTCTGTACATTAAAAATTACTTGCCATGTGCCCAAATGAATGTGCCAGCGTTTTCTAAGCACCCCACAATATTCGTTATTCCGGTTTTCTTTCAATAGTAAAACCTGAACCCATCGCGATATTTATCTAACATCGAAAGCACAGAAGATGCCCCGCTCCATGCTTCATGCCGTAGACCCACTATTTCTAGTTGCTCAAGCTGACGAATTACGGTGTTATTCGAAGCAATACGACTGACATTTTCACATTTCTGTGAATTACAACAGTCAACGTAGTTCACTGTTGACATTAGTTAGAATTATCATACGCCAATCTTGACCGTCTAAACTAAGAGTGCCGTGTTTAAATGAGGCGCCCTGCAACGTGATGTACCAGTGTTATAAGGAAAAGAGCGGCCAGTACTGAAATTATGGACTTTGGAAAAAACAATTTTACTGTTTATTATTATGATCAAACCAGTAGTCCATTTTGAACAGTCGAAGATCTAGATAGATAAAACATGCTTTTTCATTGTTTCGCTGCCCTGCTATTACCGGGCTGTTCTTCGCGGACATTGATGAGTGACGATATACGAACAGCATAAATTCTGCTAAGCTCATCATCTGCAGCATTCTTATTATTAGCCAGATGAGGAAATGTAACGCCATTTGCTTATAGCTATGTATTGCTTCCAGGCGATTACCAATGGACTGGTGCTTTGTGATGGGTAGAAACGTCTTTTTACATAATGATAACGAATTAACATAAATTAAAGTGGACTCATTGTACTTTTGGTATTTCATCTTCGGAGAAGGTATAATTTTGCTTCACTTTCTTGAGAAAGCGGTGGAAATATTTAGATAGGCGTCATTTTGCTTGTAATACTGCTTATATGCTTAAACATGACATACGTTCTACCCATAAATTAAAAATAATCGCGCTTATATATTTTTAATTACATTAGAAATACGCTACTTTTACCTTATCTGCCCATAGAAATGTTATTTTAGCGCTCTATATTTTAGACGGGGTGTTGAGTAATTAACATTCGTGTGAGGTATATTCTACCTAAATTCATCATGCCAATAAATTAACACAGTTGTTTTCTTGATATGGGCAACGGATAGTCTTTGCCAGCCTGCACAATTGAATTTTATTGCATACATTCATCTGTGGAGAATGAGTTGTGAATTATACGTATTTTCTAACCTATTTGTACCTTTTCAGGATTAAAATACGATCGTCATTCTAAGTATTTGGTCACCATCTGCAGCAGCCGTGCGGGCAATATTTGTTCGGTGGATGCTCATATAATGACAGATCAAGCATGATAAACCAATTGCCACACGTCAGGTGCCAGATCAGATCGCACAGGGTTTACTGGGGATACATGTCAGGTCAAGTCGCAGCGTATTTTGTTGAAAATCAGCCGTAGAACAGTGCTAAAATTTTGACAATAAAGACCAATGAAGCTCAAAACACAAATGAGAAGGGCTCTTGGAAACTATCATTTATCATCTGTTGCGCTGATCGTATAGCAGCCGCGAATTATTTTTGAGGAACGTCATATATTATTGGTGATTGATAACCGTCGTTTAACTCTTGTGATTCGGTTCAAATCCAACGAACGTAGGCCCGGAATATTTGCTACAATCGATTCACAGGAAAAAAGTGTCCTATTGGATTTTAAAAAAATTTCACCACTCTGGCAGCATACAGCCCTAACTCTGTATCAGAGTGCTGCACATAAACCGCATAGAATTTGGGCTTTAATTTTCATTTAGATGTTTTGTAGGAGGATTTGTAGTTATAGTAATAGCTTTTGCGGTGTAGATGTCTATTTAGTAATGACTTCCTACATTTTCATGGTGGCTGTTATCCCCACCCGTTCCGAAGCGTGAAGTAAGAAGACTCATCATTTTTCAGATGTTTATTAGAGGTTATGTTGCAAAAAATGAATCAATTCCCAGGTAAACAAAATGGACCGTGCTCTAGACAGCAACATAATGATATATTGTCAACACAATTAAATGTCTTATACACATGTAATTATCATGAACACAATCGTCTGAATCGTGATGAATTCATGTAAATGATTAAAAAAATACGATGATATAAATCCAGACTGATTAGCAATTTAGTTTAACGTCACAGATAATAGATGAGAAGAAATACAGTAAATATTGTCATTGATAATGAAATATTGAAATGATATTGAAATAGTCGGGTGGAACGCAACGACCGGAGAGAGCGTGCTTGCGGTTTTCAACACTTTCTCTAATTTCGAAGGATATCGGGTTTCATTTTGTTTCTATTTTCAGATTCTCGGGATTTTTTTGTCTGATTTCATCTCTAGGATACACCAGGAATCTACCTACTCTTTTTTTGGAATTTACCTTCAGTTATCAAGGATCTATTCCTAGCTCACCCGATTTTCCCATTTATTTTTGCACTTTAATACACATTATTTTTCTCTCATCAATACTCATTATTTTCCTCTCTTCTATCGTAATCTACGTTATATCTGCTCTTCTATCTCACTCCACCATGAACCAGCCTTCGTCGCCAGCCCCCATCACCCCGTTCCTCACCCAAAAGCTTATCTCCAAAATTACTGACCTCCAACAGCAAATGGCGGACATCACTGGATTACTTGGAGCACTGAAAGGCAACCCTTCAGTCTCCACTGTCCAGCCCCATTTGTTGCGTCAAGCTGATGCGTTTCTGAATGGGGTAGCCAGGGAGGTTGCCCTGCGAAATCACAACAAGAGAAACCTCTTTCTTTGGTCTCCGCGCTCCCCACTCTCAAAGGACGATCTGGCCTCAGATCTCATCAGTCAAATAGGAGATAACTTTAGCCACCTTAAAGAGATCTCCTCGGGAAAGGGTCAAGCCTTTATTCTCTCCTCGCACAAAAGACTGTCTGACGGTACGGTTCGTCATCTCAAACTGCACTCGCCCATCTTAGCATCCGGGAAAGTCAAACTAAAGCGATATTACACGCTACTACAGAGGACTTTAGAGAAAGCCCAAACCCATAAACCGGACACCACCCCCTCTCCTCCAGCTCATCACGCCTTTCCGAGCTGGAGCAATCCAAAGAAAAGCCGCTCAGTTCACGGCGGAATCCTTGTCGATGCACCTTCCTCCAATCCACCCCTACTGTTACCTTCCCGATTTGAAGGCCTTCCTTTCACCTTTAGCCCTTACTCCGCAACTAGTGCCCCCAAACAATCCCAAGCTTTACCACGTCGTCGCGGCCGACCAAGCCGCGCCAATTCTCCTAATAACGCAACTTCTCCCCCAAGTACGTCCGCCAGGTCCACACCCCCACGACAAGTCACTTTTGTGACGGATGCTCTGATCCAGAGACAGAATAAACGTAAGTCTTCTAAGACCAAACGGGACTTCGACCCAGCTCCAACAACTTCGACTCCCTCTACTGAAACCATCATCGACCCCACCCAGGACTGTTGCGTCTCAGCCCCTGATCAGTCTCTGTCCCTGCTCACCCCATCAACGCAGCTTCAGAGTGCCCCCTCGAGCCCAGATATCTCGCCCCCCTTTTGCTTTCAAACCCTCCAATTACCTCACCCACCCGACAAACGCGGGACAAAAGAAATCCAGATCGACGCTGACCACTCCATCCTTGTCAACGAGCGGTCAGTCACCCTCATCAGCCCTAGATCTCGCCCCGCCCGCCAGCGGAAAGCCCCCGCACGCTTCTCCTCCCCGATCTAACCATCCCTCTCTCAGAGCACTCTCAGCAATTCTCATCAATTGCAGGTCACTTACGCCAAAAATCAATCAACTACGAGCTTTTCTATCCTCTAACGAGATAGACATATGCGTTCTTGTTGAGACTTGGCTGTCCCCTTCCATCCACTGTGATGATCTTTTCCTCATTCACGGATACACGTTCCTTCGTAGCGACAGAACTGTCGGTCGTGGGGGCGGACTAGCTGCCTATGTCCGATCCCTTCTTATGCCCAAACGCTTGTCGACATCGAACTCTCAAGGATTGGAATTTTTCTCGTTTCAGCTACACATCCATAACCAAAGCATATCTACCTGTGTTGTCTACAGACCCCCTAATATCTCACTCATCGACGACACCCGCGGAGCCCAACTTCTATCTACTTTTTTCTCTTTACACTCCAATCGGTACGTCGTTGTGGGTGATCTCAACCTCCCCATGGCTAATTGGCATAATCTAGCTTCGGAAAGTCACCCATTGCTTCGACCCTTCGCGGACAACCTGTTACACCAATTCGTGCATTTTCCTACCCGAGGGAACAACCAACTGAATTGTATACTCTCCAATAACGAGGTGACCGATGTTCACTCTCGGGAGATCTTCCCTAATCTCGATCACTGTCAGGTATCCTTCCTCTTAACTCTCTTACCATTCACCACACGAGAAGACACCCAATCGTTCAGGCGATTCACCAACTGGGAAGAGTTCCGCCCACTCTGTGACGCTGTTAACTGGAGGGACCTCTTTATCCAAAACAATCTCTCCTCGTGCTTTTCCGAAGTCCATAACATCCTATCCTCCCACTATAACTCCGCCAACTCTATTCAACACGTATACTCGTCGAATATGTTGAACGCTCTGTTTAAGGCACGTGACAACCTCGCACGCAACTCTCGTCTACGCACATCGTCACTTGCCCGCGCCCTCGCTCTGAGACGCATCGATGGGCACATTAAACAGGCTATCAACAAACAAGCGCTCCACATCGAAAGACGCATCCGCTCAGCTCCTAACCCCCGGGCTAAGTTTGCTATCATCAAACACCAATTGCTGCAAAAGCCCAAAACCTCGTATATCAACTTCTCTCAGTCAGACGACCCCTGCTTCGCCAACAATTATCTGACTCGCCTTCTCGACTCCTTTTCCACTCCCACTCCGCCTGTTGAGATGTTAGACAACGGAGACACCGAGAACCTACGCTGGTTCCACGTCTCTGCGGCTTCCGTCGCCCAAGCAATTAAAGACATTAAATCTAAACACCAATTTGATCAATATGGTGTCTTGGTCAGTATGATTGCTCTTCTAGGCTGGAACGTCTTCTCTCTGATTGCAGATGTTATTAATCATTGTCTCAAAACCACCTATCTTCCCCCGGACTGGCTTAATTCGACGATCTCTCCTATCCCTAAAAATGGCACTTCTTCGATCACATCATTTGACTATCTCCGCCCCATTACTATCGTCCCTTCTTTCACCAAAATCTTCGACAGGATCTTATATAACCTATACTACCCCTCCATTAAGTCTCATGTAAACTTCTATCTCCTCGATGATCAACATGGCTTTTTGAATAGCCGCTCCTCTTCCACCAACTTAGTTAGTGTTCTCGATCATTGCTACTCCTCCTTCTCTAAAGGGCTTCAATGCACCCTCCTATTCCTGGATATTTCCAAGGCTTTTGACTCGCTGTCATTTTCAGCAATCGAATCCGCCTTACTGAGAAGCGGTATCTGCGGTAACGTTCTCAATCTCATCAGTTACTATCTCCGAAACCGATATGCGACAGTAAAAGTTGGCAGTAGTCACTCGAGGCCAGCCCATATCCGATCCGGTGTTCCCCAAGGCTCCGTACTTGGTCCCATTCTCTTCAACCTTACGCTCGCGCACATACAGGTTGAAGACAACCTTTTCAAGCTGTTCAAATATGCGGATGACATGTTTATCGTATTCAGCAACCCCACAACATCCAACCCCTCCTTACCCCTTATATCGGAGCTCCTATCCTCGCTCCACCCGCAGCTCAGCAGAATCGGCCTCAAACTAAATCCCACCAAAACTCGCCTAATGAAACTCTCCTCTGATTCATTCTGCTCTATCCCGGTTGCCAACTATCCCCTTGATATAGAAATCATAGATTTGGCCAAACATCTTGGCATTCATTTCTCAAAATCCCTAGACTTCTCCCTACACCTTACACACACTACTTCAAAACTCTTCAAATGGGCCCGTCTGATCTGTTTTAAGACTAACAACCCCACTCTCTAACTCACGTTATTCAAGGTCTACGTTCTGCCCCTCATTTCCTACGCCAGCGAATTCTACTGTCCACACACCCTCGCCTCCTTGTATACTATTGAACAGGTATCCTCCAGATTTCTAAAGCGAGTCTTCCCGAAATGCCAAAACTATAGGGAACGCCTACTCCTAGCAAACCTTCTTCCGCTTTGGTTCACCCGTCACCTTCGAGTCATTTCTTTTATCCATAAGATCACAACTTGCTTACCACTCTCCAACTTTGCCCACCCAAATCACCACTATGCCACACGCTCTAGTAACTCTTCTATCCAAGCTAACCATACCCCACAATATTTAAAAAAAATCTATCTCTTCTCCAAAGCCACTAATGTCTTCAACGCTCTTCCCACAGACATAAAGCTCCTACCCCAGCACGAATTCAAAAAGGCAACCCATCAGTACGTCTTCAACAAACTTCTCTGTGATACGACCGACTGGAAACGAAACTGGTTCCTTCTCAATCCATAACATTTACTTCACCCCAGTCTATTCTCTTTACTAACTTCGGAGGGCGAAATCCCTCAGGCAGTCATCTAATCTTCCACTTTACCTCTCTGGTCTTAATCTTTTCTTCTAGACTCACTGATACCACTTCTCAGCCCACGTTCTGGATACTGTACTACGTTTTGCTCATTCAATTCTTTTCTTTCTTGTTTCAGCGGAGGACCGGAAACCCAACAGCCCTACCGATCCACCAACGGTTCGCTTCGGACATCGACTCCACCTGGTCTTCCTTCAATCACAACCACGTTCTACGGATGCCTGCGACCCCTGCAAGACTCGCTCGCTTCCATCCTGCTGATATCATCCATGTCCATGCTTTGCTCCATCAACTCTATCGTCACGACAATG
>JAQBSW010007553.1:0-40086 GCA_029291075.1 Eudiplozoon nipponicum | reverse complement strand
TTATATTGAATAATCAAAAGCATGTTTATTCT
Source organism: Eudiplozoon nipponicum (assembly GCA_029291075.1). Taxonomy (NCBI): domain Eukaryota; kingdom Metazoa; phylum Platyhelminthes; class Monogenea; order Mazocraeidea; family Diplozoidae; genus Eudiplozoon; species Eudiplozoon nipponicum. The sequence goes on along the minus strand of JAQBSW010007553.1, from coordinate 40,054 downwards.
CGCTAATTAACGGTTTATTTCAAGATTAATAATCAACAATTAACAACGTTTGAGTTATTCTAGTTCCAGATTTTATATTTATGCAAGTCTGATTTTTAAGTTTAATTTGAACAACATTACAACATTCATACATTTGTTAGTTAGTGGCTAATTTTCGTGTGGAAACTTGGGTGTGTTTGAGTACATCGATATAACTAACGGTATTGTTATTTGGCTTCCATTGCATGCCCATCTCTTTTCTGCGTGCATTTTACTGCGCATTTAAACGCCATATATTTATAGGGTTTTGTGATAATTTCGACTAATTTTTTTAAGAGTCTTACGCAAATATCAAACTTTTATCGATTCCGCATTCGCCTCCATTATTTGTAATGAATAATCGTACATATTCAGATTATATTTGTGTCAAGTTTTTCAAATTAAAGCTCTTGTCTATGTTGAGGGATTGATCATATTTAAAGAAGATAAAAATAGCAAAACAGCTGTCACTCACTCTTGAAATACAGGTAAATAAATTAACCGAAACATGAATAGGTAATCAACATTCTCAATTTAATATCATATAAAACTGCTTTGCTCATTCGCGTGATTCCACCTGTAAAATGTGCATGTCAATATATTGATTATTGTAATTGATTAAAAATTTGGAATTAAAGAGTTATGAAAAAAACATATAATGAATGTTGACGAAGTCTAGTGATTTTATCCGTATTGTATTTGTTTTCGCCACTATTGCATCCATAAGATTTTTATGGTTTAACATTGTGCACTTACTTTGCGCTTCAGTTTATGTAGCTGAAAAGTTTATATTATTAAGAAATTTTGAAAAGTTTCAGTTTATTACCCGATCTGCGTTTTGACTAACACAGGCTGAATTCCAGGTATTTTGTTATTTCAAGATATTTCGATGGCCTTTGACCGCCATCGACTTCAGTTAACTCATTTTCGCATGATCAACGCTAGCTTTTTCGTCACTACTTTGATAAATTATAACAAACACAATTTTGGTCGCGGCAGTTTAATTATAACATTACTGTCATAATTACACTATAAAAAAAGCTGTATTCTTTTCTGTTATTTGTTAATATTAAATTTGACTGCTAGCCGAGACTGTTAAGGAGAATCCAAATAGCCAACTAGGATTCATAGGAAATTGAAAGAACTAGTTGAAGTCATCAACATCAAAATTGGCTAGTATAGGACCAACACCCCTGCCAGGATGGGGTCCGTTTGTGCATCATAGTTCTTGCTTGGAAACCCTGAACGAGATGGCATGGAATCGAGCTCAATAGGGCCTTATTGCAGGTTTCTAGTAGAATAATATTCGGAAATTTCGTTTCTTAGTAAAAAAAGAGTTAGTTGCGAGATGTGGTCTAGTTTATGTCGTGATAAAGTGAAAACTGCAAGGAGCTGTATTGCTGATGTTGCCTTGCCGTAATGCCGACTTGGCCATAATGGTGTCTTGCAGGGGCTTATTTTGCCTGTTTTCTGAGTGTATTCAAGATAAATATACTAATAGTAACAAGGTAATCTCCCTCATAATTGTCAACATTAATTTTTGCGCATAAAGGATTATTTTTGTCGTTATTTATGAATAGTTTTCTTGTTTTTTGTTTCTCTTATGGCTATGTGGAAGTTAGTTTCTATTGGACTTTGTGTCGCTGGGCATAACAAATTCTGTCAAAAGTAAATAAATAAATAAATAAATATATAAATATATATAAATAGATAATAAAAAAGATATTTCCGCCAGACGAATTACTTTTGTTAAATTAGGCAATGATTAGTTTCTACAGACAAATATTTGTTAACCAAATCCTGCCGTAAACATTCAATTATATTTCACTTGGCCAAGTGACATGGTAGCTGTTTTATAATGACACATTTGGGATGCCGCAGAGACTCCATCTAAAGGAGAGGCAAACCTACAACATAAATGAAACTATGATTGCAGGTATTGAATTTTATGCGGTAAGTGTAGCAGTGGATGAAGTCCCAGTCTAAAACCGAATTGTACTCTTGTTGAAATCATATCCGCATCAAATTCAGGACAGTATATACAAACGTAAATTGTTTTTTGGCTTACTTACCTGTGCTAATTCAAAAAATGCTCAATTATACTACTGTATTATATTTATAATTTATTTATATATATATATATATATATATATATTGATAGTTTCTAATTTCACCATTTTTTAAAATGTAAGAACAAAACAACGTACTCCATGGAATAACATTTATTAATAAATCTTATTTCTACCAGTATCTACAGCCATTGTTCTGGATTCGTTAGTATATTCGTTCATCCAATCCCAACTGTACATGTGTTGTAACCAATCTCCTCTTCGTTAACGAACATGTACAGTTGGATTGGATGAACGAATATACTAACGAATCAAGGAACAATGGCTGTAGATACTGGTAGAAAATAAGATTTATTAATAAATGTTATTCCATGGGTACGTTATTTTGTTCTTATATATATATATATATATATATATATATATATATATATATATATATATATATATATATATATATATAATCCGATTTCTACGATAAAGGTTCAATTTTTTCCACTTCAACAGGCTTTTTTTCGTTTGTTCTATAATAAAAGATTGGGAGTGAATATTTGAAACATTCAGCCAAAAGGAATGTCACATAGGCTCCAACAAATCATAAGCTCTTATATTATCGAAAATTGCGCGTACTGTGCGGCAGATGTTGTGCAATGAACAGAGTCCTAACTCCCGAAGAAATGTGCTTCGGTGCCACTTCTGAATTTCGTAACAACTTGACAGTAATTGACGAGTTCCCAATAATGACAAAGCCGGCATACTCGAATAGTTGCCTATGCAACATTGGCAATTCATAGATTTTGCTGAAATTTATCTAAATATTCAAAATCCTACTTAAAATTGTCATATTAATACTACTACTGCAGGTGGCCTATCGTTTGCTGCACAATTAATATTTTGGAGTGGCTAACTGGAACATTCAGTGACAAGAGATGCCAAAAATTCTCTATCTAATGAAAAGGCTAACTAAAAATACAATTCTGCGTAAAATTGAAAAGTTTGTGCATTATGCAACAGAGTTGTTGCAGGGCTTGGAGATTAAGAATCCGAAACATGTCTCGGTTCCAGCTCCGTAGGCAGATAAGGCTAAAGAGTACTTAAGGAGATCCAAATAAAGATAAATCCGGTCTAATGTAGGAATTGTCCTGGCAACCTTAGACGATCCTTAGTTCAGGCTGATAGTAATATTTATATATTACAATACCTGCCATAAGTCTTAAATTCAAAATCCCTTATCTACTTCGCTTGTGGTCTATACTATAATAAAGAATGTTGGTGGCATTTTTCAAAAAAAAATGTCAAAACAAATAAAAATGGTCTGCAGATGAAGGGAAAGCTAACAAAAATATTCGTAAATGTCTATCCGAAAATTTTGAGAGTTATGCGACAGAGGTGGTGCTGTGAGCTTAATCATAGGCGTCCAAAGAGATTTGTCGCAAAACGAGCACCGACTTTAAAAAATTCATGACAATATTTGACGAATTTCCAGGGAAGACCAAACCGTTGAATAAGAAAACTTTCCTATGTTACATTAACAATTTTTAGTTTATGCTGACAGATGTGTATATATTGCAAAACCAGCCCTAAATCTTCCATTCAAAATCATTTCTCCAGGTGGAATTATGTCTGTACTATAACGGTAGAATGAAGGTGGCTAGTTGAAATTCTAGGTCAAATGCATTGCTACATGAATTCTACCTAAAAGGAAAGTTATCTAAATCTTAATTGAGTATAAATCGTAACATTGTAAGTAGGAGGTGGCAAAGACGGCTGAAGTCTCCAAACACTACGTACATCCAAACTGACATTGGTTGCGCGGACACTGAAAAAAATTACCATAATCAAAGTTAAGATCTTGATATAAACATATGACCCATAATGTAAAATCATTTGTCAGTATAAGCTAAGTAATGTATAGTGTAGAAAAGGCAATTCATCGAGTAGACAGGTTTTGTCCTTATTGGAATATAATCTCATACTGGCCAGAATTTGCCACGGACAGGGCGCGAACTTGGACAAGTCTGCTTCAAAATCTAGTGAACTAAGCACTGAGCCAACCTGGTGTGGTTAGAGAACAAGATTTCGAATCAGACTTGTTCAGGTTCGAGACATGTTCGCGACAAATTCTGGCAGGTACGTTATGAGTTCCCAATAAGAACGAAACCGACATACCGGATGAATTACCTTTTTTACACTATACAATGCTTACTTTATACTGGCAAATTTATGTACCTTGTACACTTGTTTTAGCTCCATTCGCGTCAAATTCTGTACTGTAAATGGCGAATACCTAATAATGACAAAACTGATCTTTTGGCTGAATTTCTTTTGTTAACTCATAAAATGCTTTTTTATGGTGACAAATCTATATAATCATAATCTTTTCATAAATTTTCAATTTCTTTCCACTTATTCGGTTGGTTTGGTCTAAAATACAACATTGGGAAAGGTTTATTCGAACTTTATGCCGAAATGGATTTTACATAGGCTACTACTGAAAGCGTAAACTCGTATATACCTAAAAACAGCGTATATTTTGCAGCGTAGCTAGCGCAATACAAATGTGTATCTGTCTAAGATCCGATAGCAGGAAAATATAAACACCAATTAACAAGTTCCCCACGTGGAAGAAACCCCTCTATTAGACGAATGGTCTACGCAAATATTGCAATACTTAGTTTATACAAGCTGTTCTTTATAAATCCAAAGTCCTGCCAAAAGATTTAACTTCAATATTACATCTCTTGTTGTCATCTTGTCTGTCATTTGAAAAAAAATTTTGAAGTGCCAATTGAGTCTACCGGAAATATGAGATATTACATAGGCTCCAATTTAAGAAAAAACTGACATAGGATAAAAGTTTGTACACAGTTGAAAATTGCGAGAATTATGCGAAAGAAGTCGGGCAGTCTTTAAAGTGTTTGACTCCTAAAAAATGTGTTACATTTCGAGGCCGACCACGTCAAATTCTCGAAACATGGTTTACTTGACGAATTTCCTATGACTACTTCGTTTATACCGAAAAACGTTTATATATAATTCAAATTAAGTTATAATTCGAAAATTCAGAGGCACTGCTCCAGTTAGCGTGGTGTCTGGTCTATGATAAAAGTTTGACGGTGTTTAGTTGCAATTCTAGTCAAAATCTAAGTCACATGTGGTTTACCTGATGGAAAGGCTAACTAAAATGGCTTGTAGTATGTGGCAGTTGTGACGCAGTGAATATAGTTCCAGACTCTTAAGCGAATATGCGCTTGATCGAGCCTCGTCAGCGTTACATTCTGTCAGTAACTGACGGGTTCCTAATGAGGCCAAAACCGTTCTGGCAGATAAATCGTCTACGTTAAATTATCAATATTTAGTGTATGCTGACAATTATACATTTGTTCGAAATAATGCAATAAATCTTCAATTTTATATTATATCTACAATTAGCATGTCGTTTGTCTATATTGGAACATTGGGAGAAGCAGTTTCCTATCAGGATGAAAACACACTACTAGATTAATTATCTATGCTGATTTTGCAATATTTCGTTTATGCTTTTGTTTATATATATAAGTTCAAAATCCTACCCCAATTCATCATCTTTCAGTTGACGTATTGTTTGTCATATAAAGAAATATTGTGATTGACTAATTGTTCCTTCCGGTGAAAGAGAAGCCACGTAGGATGCAGCGAAAGAAAATGATGAAAAAGCATATAAATTCGTATAGAACTGAAAATTACACGAAGTCGGCGACAGGCGTAGCGCAGTGTATGAAGTCCAAGAGTCCGATAGAAACGTGTCACATTTTGATGCCGACCACGTGAGATTATTGAACGTATTTTACGACTTCCAATGGAGACGAAATCGATCCACTCGAATAAATATAATCCAGTTACGAATAAATATTTTACACGAACTTCTCCAGGCGGCGCGATGTCTGGTCTATAATGAAAGTTTGTGGGTGGTTAGTTGGAATTGTAGGTTGAAATGGGGTGTCACATGGATTCCATCTTAAAGAAAGGATAACCAAAAATAAATTAATATTGAGCCAATTTTTTTTGGAGTACGCGTCAGGGATGACAGAGTCTATAATTCCAGACTCCAAAGGTAGTCTGATCCGGATTGAGCTTCGAACTTGACAAATTACGGGCATAAGCTTACGAATTCTGAATAACGACAAAGCCGGTCATTTTAAAGAACTCCCTGTGTTACCCCAAGAAACGCTTAGTTTATACTGATATATATATATATATATATATATATATTCTTATAATAATTCTTTGCTTTGTCATGGCTTTCGCTGTTGGCTTGTCGTCTGTACAATAATGAAAAATTGGAGATGGCTAGTTAAAAATTTAGGCCCATTTATCAAAAGACTTGTAATTATATAATGCTTAATCATATTTGTCAAATTTCAATTTGGTAATTCTTCAAGAATTAAATTGAATGAAACAAATCTTCCATATTGCAAATATTGTGCAATCCAGGTAGATTGGTGGCTATTTGTTGAATATTACTATGAAATTATAATTTTGGCAGATCATTCAAAAATATTGACGACCGTTCGTAAAGATGAAAATTTTCATATGCTACTTGGAATTTATTGTGCTGCTAATTCATTTGAATTTGAATAAATAATCTAAGATATCGATAGTTTAAATGAAATAATATCATGATTCAATTTTACGTATTTATAAGAAAATATTCCTATTAGAGAAACATTCCACGTTATATTTAAGGTCATAAGCCAACTCTTGTGTAAGGTCAAAATCTAAGGAAATTTATTTATTTGCGCACAAACGTACTCATTTTAATTTCAATTTATGCGTAAATAAATAAGGTGATTTCTTAATGATAACGAATTTTATATTTCTCGTTTAGTAATTTATTGAGTATTATAGCGAAATATATGCCACAAACCGGTCTGGTCGCAAATAAATTAAATTATAGGAGATTTGTTAAATTTCAATATAGATTATCGAAGAATATCAAATAACATTCAAGTAGTTTGTTCAGATTTGAAACAGGCATGATATAATAAAGCAAAATTGGATTAAATGACTCAAAGCAATCTGTATTAATTAATGAAGTCAAATGCTAAATCGGAAGTTCGAATCAACCTAAATATTCAGTTTCAGTTAATGCTATTTCCCGCATAATGAAGAAAAAACGCAAGCGGTTTCAACAAGCAAATTAAATGCAAATAAAATGGGCATTGGCCTTACTAGCAAATACAGAGAACCAGCAATTAATGGCATACATTATGATTATTTGCCGATATAAATGCGTACGCGTTAGCGAATCTTATTTAGGAAAATTGATAAGATGGGTAATAACTATTGTGAAGGAGAATTTCAATTTAAACACCTGTGTCAAATCGAATGGTTAATACACATTTTCAATTTCACGACATAATATTGGTGTCTCGCATACATTTTTATAAAAAACGATTTAAAAATATATGGCAAATACAACAAGATAAATGAGTTAATTATTTGTGAATCTCTGTGGACTAACGAGATTTAGCCAGATTTATGTTCGTCATAACAGCATGTACTAGCATTGTGTTTGAGTTGTAGATGATGCAAGTCAATTATCGGACGTTGTCCTATTCCATACCCCTTCCTCATATTCTTTTTATTTAGTTATGCTTCCTGGCAGCAAACAATATACAATATATATATATATATATATATATATATATATATATATATTCCTAGTAATGAAAACTAAGATTTAGAAAGCTTTAATTTTCAATTTTTAGACAGTTTATACATATTGCGTCGTAAACACCACGGGAAAGCTTTCCATCGTGCCGTGATCGAGAAAAAGGAAAGGAGTAACGCGTAATTTCGCGCATCTGACAATATATATATGTAATGGTGTATGATTGGTTAACATATTGGATTGATGCTTATTTAATTTTAACAAACTTGTTACAAATAATTGGAAACACCAATTATTCGACCAATTATTGTCAAATTGTGGAGAATTCTACACTCAGCTTATGTATACATGACCATTAGTTAGGAATTTTATGTACAACAAAATGTTTACAAAAAATTCGTACGTAAAAATATTGTAGAAATAGGTTTGCAGGGTTCTATGCGTTAACTTTATGGAAGATTTATTCAGGAATAAGTCTACTGACCAATTAATTGAAATTTCCGGAAAAATGCCAAATGAATCATTCGTTTGTTGCAAGGCCGCGATTTGCGTAGGCGGGTTGTCGCTTTGCACTATCAGTTTTGCAAAGATCCGATTGATCCTCATTTCCAAGTACGCATCTGTTTTGTCTTCGATCAGGCTGGGTGCGTATTCGTCCCTTTCTTCCGAAGGCTTCAACATTGTTCATACTAACCACTGGAAATGAATGTGTGATCCAATCTTCGTTGAATGGCAACGTGTCGGGGCCTACTTTCCGGCTCCATCATCAGGCCAATATGCACAGCTCAATACTCACAATAGCAGATTTAACCACGTTTGCTCAATTCTTTCGTTTATCAATTATTTAATATGAGCGAAATTAAAATCAGAAAAGAATGTGGAATAATAGGACGGTACAATCTCCTAGACGAATGTGTAAACCTGCAATAGTGAAGCTAACATCATATAGTCTACGACAATGCGACTTCAACGCTAACTCACACTATATAATATATATACCGAGTCTGTAAAGGATACTAACACTATGGCTATTGTGTTAGTAACCGATACCAACATTATTGTACCGAAAAGGTACATGGTACTAACACTATGGTTACCGAGTCGGTACATGATACCAACCTGATGGATATCAATTTATACTATGGTTCGCCGATATTGAGAATTACAACAATTTATGAAGACCTGTTACTCCAGTCAATCCATACACTCTAGCCTTGATCGATATCAGTTATCACATTTCGCGGTAAGCATGACATCATTCAATTCAATATATTACAGTTAAATACTGTTTGTTGCGAAGAGCTAATATATATGCAAGTATGTATTAGGTTTTGCGAACCTAGTAACAAATTAGTTCAGTTGTGACCAGAAGGATAAACCAAAGGCAGCATAAACGGAAAGTATAATCTCATGCACATTCGTTTCGTGCTTCCTGGCGACTGATGTAACGTTTTTGCTGTTGCCTTTTAAGGTAACTGCAAATAAAGAGTGCGTTGACAACGCCGTGTCTCTGTCTAGACTTAATTAGTTATGTATGCACGAAACTAATGAGCACAAGCATAATTCACATACCGCTGATGTTAGTATTGACATATTTAATTGATTCTAAATGAACTTACTCGTCACTTCATTAAACAAAAATTTATTGCGCGGGTGGTGGTAACAATTCTATAAATTGTGCAGCCGACATTTCCGTTCAAGTACAATGTATGCGAGACTACTGGAGGTGAGAGACGCATATCTAATTTTGCTTTCCATATATATGAAATGCGGTTTTATCCTCGCTAGTCAGTTTGCCGTCGTACTCTGATGATTATCATGGAAGCTCTAAACGCGTCAGTGTGTTTCACTGACTAGTTTTGTTATGTTTTTCGACGACTGGTTAAATACAATGGGATTGGTGTTTACTTCAAGCTCGCAAACTTGGTTTAAAGTACTACTCGTCACTTGGCAAACTTCGCCTTTAACTAAGTATACATTAAAACAGTATTTTTTAAGTAGAGAAAACACATATAATAATATATTTGATGATGGCCGGTTTATCCCGACAATACTCAACTGCACATTGCATTCTATAATTTATACTTATTCTTGGTTTTCATTTGATCATGTGCATGATAAATGGTACGATTTTTATATTTACCTTTATTAGGTGTTTTTGGCAATTTGGCGAATTTATTTGTAAGTGTGTACGTGTACAATTCTGTGGACGAGTGATCATTTCGATTGTATCACGCAGAAATAGTGTATTAGTTGTTGTGCACATAGTAATAAATTAGTTCAAATTGGCACAGAAGTATTAACTAAAGCCTGCATAAATTGGGGGTATAATTTCATGTGCACATTCGTTTCGTGCTTACTGGCAAGTCATCAGTAGGAGCTGGTACTGCACCCTATATCAATTATATCTTTGTGTGAGGAAATTAGAACAATTGTACGGTTCAATCTGCTATACGATTCTGTAAACCTGCGATAGTTGAGCTAACTTCATATAGTCTTCGATAAAGTGACTTAAAGTACAACTCATCATATATATATATATATATATATATATATATATATATATATATATACCGAGCCTCTAAATAGCACCAACAATGATGTTGTTGTGTCAGTACCTGATACTAACACTATACATACTGAGTCGGTACATTATACCAAGTCAATGTGTTTCAAAAAATGTCAAATTTCACTGAAATTGCTTTTGATACAATATTTTTGAATACCTGTTACTCCAGAAAATCCATACACTCTGGATTTGATCGATATCAGTTATTACTTTTTGCGGTAATCATGCTATCATTTAATGAAATGTATAACAGGTAGATATTGTTTGTTGTGGACAACTGGCTTTTCGCTACAAACGGTAACTAGCTGTTACATATTACAAAGTACTAATTGAGATGTGGCTATTCTTTTATGGATAGTTGGAGATTTAATCATGTTTTCTCTTCGGTGTCCATTACGTGTACAACCATTCCACACCGTATATATATATATATATATATATATATATATATATATATATATATATACAAATAATATTATTCTTAATTTTAATTTATTAAATATGAAATAAATTCTAAATGAAAATATGTCATATTCAATTTAAAGTATTGAATCCTATTTATGATGTTACAAGACAAAATTATTTTACAAACACTGGAAAATTAATACGGAAATTACTACTTGAATGGATATACTATCTTTCTACATGCGTGTCATGCAAATAATCGTTTTGTTATAGTTTAAGGTGTGATTTTTGCTTTTAGTTTTGTTAATTCGGAAAAGGAGATTTACTTTGTACAAGTAGTTGAAAATATGTTCTGTTGATGCATTCCGTATGCAAACTCATCATTGAGATTATATAAAATGCAGATCTATGCAGAACATGCGCAGTATTATAAAATGAATTAAAGTTTTTCTTTTATTCACTTAAAACAAGTATCATAATTCTGATGTTTGGTTTTTGAAATGAAATAAATGATTTACTGTACTCACATTCAAAGATGTCCATTTTGTATTTATACAATTTATTTTAAAAATTGTAACCAATTGTTGGTATTTTCGTGGCTACATGTGAGTATTGGAGAATATGAATTAAAAGCCGATATTGGGGCAGACAAATAATTCTTTTAGGAAGTATAATAAATATAAATATATATCGTGACTGAGGATGCCACATTTGCCAAAAGTTGTTTTTCTGTGAGTATGGTGTCAATCTTGAAGATGAAACTGGAAATGAGGTCTTGAAAATTTGGAAAATCTTGCTTCACCAACAACTTCAGAAAAGCTACCTGTGTACGGCCTCATAGTGACTGAACAAGTGAGAACCTGTCAATTACTGGCCAACACATTCTGTGCACCTGAAAATGTAAAGATTTGCGTAGTAAAATTCAGCTGTTCAAAAGTAAAGTAAAAAGTATCTAAAGTGCACTATCTAAAAACTATAAGGTAAGATATCAACAGGTAAAAAATCGGAACGGATCTGTAGAAATCGAGGCATTATTTATAGTATACACGGGTTTCTTTCGAGGGTGGTAGATTGGCACTATCAGTTCCGCAAAGATCCAATTGAACCACATTTCCAGGTAAGCATGATGTTTGTCTGCGTGGTGTCTTGATGCTGATTCTTCACCTCAAACTGAAGGTTCCACATCATTCGTACTAGCCAATGGATATGGGGTACTATCTTATCTACGGAGCAAAGTGACAGTTTTTCCTTACATGGAAAATGTTGTCATATACGATAGAGATCACTGCTTGAAATGAAAAATTTTATGCAAAGGCATAAATTGTGCAACAACAAATTTGCATTATCTAATAATATAATTTGTGAGTTAAAGAATCTTAAATCTGTGGACTAATATTCATGGGCAGTTAACATTTTCGTATTTGTTTTCAGAAAAGTAAAAAATTCCGAGAATCTGTAGAATTAAAAACAAATTTCATTTACGTTTTAAATATTATTACTCATTTTCATGCTTTCAAATTTTATAAAAATTTTAGTATCTTAAAGTCAAATAAATAAAATAAATGAGTCTGTCGTATAATATTATATTAACAAATAAATAATGTTTTACATCAACAAACGTAAAGTCAATAAAATAGAGGATTGGTTTTTATCTGAAGCCAATAGATTTGATTCAAATTATATATGTCACCAACTGGGCAGAAAAACTGTGCTAAACTATTTGGTGTAAGTCTGGTGATAACCGGAAGTTCTTGTCAGTGACAAGGCTTTTGAGCACTTGATGCCAGTAGACATTTACAGTTTGAATGTAAACTTATCGAATAATCTACTAGTATTTTATATTATGAGAAATATAATTTTATTCTATTTCAATATTAGGCTGCGTCAAACTGCGGGACTGCGAGACCTATCCGCCAACAGGACTACCAACGAAATGAATGACCGGAAATTGATGAATGGAATGAAGAAAACAGATAGATCAATGTTTTTGTTAACATGTAGTTCTGCATATATTATTTGAACGTGGTCGTTAACTGGTTTATTCTAAATTAAACTTATTTTGACTGTTTATTTTATATTATAGGAATTGTACTAATTATTCCAACAATAAACATGGAAAAGAAATTTACGTTAATAAGGGGAGCCCATCACCTGGCTGCTATATCAAAGTGGTTCTTTGTGTTAATCTGAAAAATATTATGAATATTAGAAAGATAATTTAAAGATATGTAGATCAAATAAATTCAAATGTATAATAGAATTATTTGCAAATGAAGTTGACTTTTTATATCGTTGATGGTGTCCAGAAATTCAGAAAAACATGCAAAATATTTTATTACAGACAGATTTCTGGCTGCATATTTACGTAGAAAGCCCGCGATATTTCATTTGAATATGGAGCGCATTCCGTCATTTGATAGTATTTCTTAGACAACACACGAATAATAAAATTAGAATCTATAGCGAAGTAATATATGAAGGTATAACAATCAATTACTATTATTACTATCACTTCTACTATTAATATTAGTACCACTGATACTTCTACTACTAATAATAATACTAATAATTCTTCTATTATTATTGTAACTACTACTTATGCAACTACAGAAACTAATATTAATATTAATAAAATTAATGATAGTTGTTATGCTACTATAACTGCTATTATTACTACTATTGTTAATAATACTACTACTACTACTACTAACAAAATTTTTGCTGTTAATTTTAATACTATTTCCTACTATCACCACGGGTACTAATCATAAAAATAATAGTAATACTACTACTACTTCTATTAATACTAATAAAATTATTTTGATAATTTTATCCTAAGAACTATTTACACTGCAGCAAATAATATTGCTACTACTGCTACTACTAGAAATGCAACTATTATTGTTACTACTAATATACTTACTGCAACTTCAACAACAAATAACAATACTAATAATACTGCAGTTACTACGGGAACTACAAATCATACAAATAATACTGCTACTATTATTTTTACTGCTAGTAATACTAATACCGTTTCTACTAATATTTTAATTACAACTACTACTAAATATAATAAACTTAATAAAACTAATACTATTACCGATTTTAATATTACTGTAAATACTACTGCTACTCCAAAAAATGTCTACTAATATTACCTTAATCTTTCTACTAAAATTAATGCTACAACTACTAATATAACTACTTCTATAAATGCAACTACTAGTAATACTACTATTTCTTCTACTATTGCTGCAACGAATATTAATACAACTACTACCAATAATACTACGGCTGTTAATATAACTAATGCCACAGCTATTAATGTTGTGAAACTGTCCGTGCAAAGCTACTACCCGCGTACGCAAAACGCGGCATTGGAAAATTTTAAGCTGGCACCCCACAATCAAATTTCAAAAAATAATGTTAATATCACTATAACTACTATTAATACTACTAATTCCAATACTGTAATACAGACTGCTACTCCAATCACTGATTCTATAACTACTATTACTTATAATACAAATACAACTGACAATATTAATAATAATAATATTTATACTAATACCAATAATACTACTACCACTACTTCTGCAGTACTAAAATTACCACTACTTATAGTAATACTAATATAATTGATAAAGTCACTAATTTTTCTACTATTTCTGCAACTTCTTCTATTGCTTATATTACTTCTACTATTATTACAACTAATAAACTTACTGCCACCGGAACTAACAATAATAATAATAATAATAATAATAATAAAAATAATAATAATAATATATTTAATACTAAAACTATAATATAACTAATTCTTCTTTTCTACTATTATTACTACTATAGGAAATATAGCTACTACTAGTGCCACTACTAAAACTAGAATAATAAATATTACTAAACATACTACTAAATATACTACCAGTATAAATGTTAATACAAATGCAACTAATTATATATATATATATATATATATATATATATATATATATATATAATACAAACAATACTACTATGTACATTAAATAAAATTTATACAACTACTTATACTATTAATACTGCTGCTTGTGCCAATAAAATTACTACTGATTATATTATTATATCTGCCACTAATACTACTACTAATAATACTATTACTATCGCTTATACTAATACTATTAATAAAAATATTAGTAATACTTCTTTTTATTAGACTACTACTACTACTAATACTATTACAATTACTACTACAAATGATACAACTGCTACTAATGGCACCAATAACACTACATCTTCCACTGCTACTAATAGTAATATTCCAGCTACTACTATTACGAATACTAATTTTGATTCTAATAATACAAATAATACAACTACCACTACTGCTACTGCTACAGATTCTGCAATTACATGTTCAATTAATACTAATAGTAGTACTAGGATTAGAATCATTACTAAATCAAGTACTACCTATGCTGATTTTACTACAACTATTAATTCTAATACTACTTTAACCACTACTGCTACATTTTCTTCTTTTTTTACTGCTACTCTTATTAATGCCTTTATTACTATTACTACTACTATTTCTTTTACGATAACTACATCAAATCCGTATAACGTGAAAATGTTTTGTAAACTTTCTGCGGTTAAATTTTATTTCACATTTGGTACTCTGAAAGTGGTTTTATATTGGATTCTCAAATATTTATACGTGTTACATTTTGGAATTTTGAGTGATAAAGACAGCATAGCGCATTTATATATTCTTTCTCGCGGGGAAATAAAATATATGATATTGTATATTTTGTATCGCGTATCTAGTATCAAATTATTTAAAACAAGATCACAGTGGTATGCCAAATTCAGCATGAACAAACGGTATAAGCGCATGAATAATTTTTTGTGCTTTCTGGAAACCCATCAAAAGGAGCCGGGACTACACCAAAAACGCACCCTATATTTGGTAGAAAAATGTGAAACCGTTTAACGATGCAGTCTAATGTACATATGTCTATTAAAGAAGTAATAGATTGACACTAGATTAGTTGGTCGATGTTGTTTTAGGCTGGTGAATAAGGATCTTCTAGAATAGGAGATTTTCAAAGGTGTAAGTTATTCCAAATTTTGGGGAAATTTTATCTCTATCGCTATCCATCATTTTAGTACCATTTACAGGTAGTGTGCTTATTGCAATTGGGCTTTGATAGAGCTTCGCAGAAGACTTTCTATGAAATGGATTCAACTACTGCTTGAATAAGCATACCTAAAGAAGATTTCCCAGCTATATAATTAAAAGAATATCGGTTGCGTGGGCGTGGATAACAATTGAGTTTAACAAGCGTGCGATCTTGATATGAAGAACTAAGCCATACATAATCTAAGCATTGTATAAAGTAGAAAATGCAAATCATCCAGTAGATCTTACCTGGAGGTGATACACGTAAATGAATCGAAAATAATTGATATCGCCCTTTCTCCCCGCTTCTAATCTCGTTTGATTTTACTTATGACATGCGAATATGTTTCTTCCATTTGACTAAATTTCTTTTTAGCCTTTGCAATTTGGAACACTAGTATAGAAAATATTAAGCTTTTGAAAGTTAAAATTAAATTGGATCATATTTATATCCAAATAATAATGCAATGTGTGTTGCGTGGAAGCGCATTTACTTCATCTGCATAGTTGATTTAATGGAGAAATAATACACATGAATTAATATTATCTAAAACATATTAGGAAACAGACGTGCCCAGGTTTGGGACCTGTGTGTGAAAAATTCTGGACAGTGCGTGATGAGTTCTCAAAATGGCCTTAACCGGTCTAACGGATGAATAGCCTTTTCTACAACGCCTGGTTTATACTGAAAAATGTATGCACATAATTGGTCAGGTGTTTATATCAAGATCACACCCTTGAACGAAGTGATTGCACAGTTCAAGTGTCCCACATTTTTACCTAAATTTTTTTCTGTTTTTTGCTTAATGACGGATCCTTCTAATGAGCCAACATTAAGCAAAAAAAACTTGTGTGATTGAGGTAATACTTTTCGTTCAGGCTGACTTCAGCACATTCTTTCTCTTATATTTAATTAATTTGTTATTAGGTTCGCAATATATAATTTACAATAGCAAAGTGTATAAGCCTGCATAGACGAGTATCCATTTTATATCTGGCAGTTAACATGCCTCAGCAAACATGCTGAATGAAAATTTGACGTTTAATTAGTGCGTACAATTTCACAATATGAGTTAGTTTGGATCAATACGACACAAGTTTGACATTCAGAATGTAATAAATTTGTCACATAATATATTTGTGTGTATTGACAAAAGTCAAGCTAGCAAGTTTTAGGGATATTATTTCAACACTACATAAATTTTGCAGAAACACCGATGACGTTGTTTGAGCGTAACTACAAAAGAAATATGAAAATTCCTGAAGAAATAATTACAGAAAATGTATATTCTTACAGTATATTTGATATAACAACATGAAAATATTCTATTTTCCTGTTTCGTTAACCTTCATTTGTATGTCGGACAAAGGGCTATTCGAGTTATCCAGCAACAGTATGATGTTTAATTCCTATACGTCATCTGGATACAATAAAATAAATTAGAAACCTATAAACGATTGATCAAAGTCAATGTATGTGGCCTAAAACGAACTAAAATTTTGAATGTCAATCCGCCATTCTGTTTTAAATGCAAATGATATACTTGAGCATATATACATGAATGTATATATTAACCGCGAGTAAATTTGTAATTTGTAAAAGATGTGCAGAGAACTTGGAATTTGTCCTTTACATCCAATCTCATGTTTCTCTGTGTGGTGAAGTTGCTGTTAAATGTCGCATTATAAAGGAATTGTTCCTGAGTAAATAGATTTGACATCGGAGTGTGGTGGATCTCATCTGAAATGTATGTTAAGAAAATTATTTTTTCTATCCTCCATTGTAAATGGTCTACTGTAGTGGCGTCCGAACACTTCCCTGATGTAGTGTTTAGATCAGATCTACCGGATTCGGTTTGCTAGATATTTATTAAGTTTCTTGTGTGGGAATTGTACTTGATGCGCGGTAAAACCTGATTTCTTTGAATTGCCATCGCCAAATCACCGTTTTTTGTCTCGTCTGTGCTGGACATCATAAAAATAATGGTGTCGCATTTCTTTACCTCGAAGCAAAATTTATGTCTGTATTGCATTTATTGGCTTCTTTCACGAATTCGGCTGCGTCAGCTCTATCTGGGAGAAAAGTGCTTTATCTGCTAAGTTTTTTTACGAGGAAATAAACAGTTAAGTTATGTTATTAATGCTTCCTTAATTCAGATGATTTATGTATTCATCTGTCAGAGGCAGTGGACTGCAGCTTCCTATAGCTACATCATTGAACTAACGGAAATATTAATTTTGGAATGTAAATTGCACGTTTTTTGACAATGCTAATATGGATTACATGCTGCAAAAATGGCGCGTTAGTTCGAGGCAGAATATTTGACGATTTACCGAGCTTAGTATTCACCAAATGCTGTTTTTTCTCTCGTTATATTTCGTGTAGGACATTTCAGCATCTTCTTTTGCATATCTTTTTCGCAGGACCACTTACCATAACAATTAAAAATTAAAAATTAAATTAAATAAAAATTAAAAATGCATTACCGACGCTTCACCAGTTAATCGTGAGACATGCATTTTCCTGTATGGCTGTGTGCCACATTTATGTATTGCTTAGTTACACGCAAGTCCATAACATCATAACACTTCAATCTGCATACCCTTTACAGTTACCAGGACGACAATGTCATTTTAAAGAAGATGCGATAAAAATCACAACTTACGGGTGAAAATCGTGCACGAACTAGCGAACAATGTGTTAGCCTGGTCAAAACTTCGTTCATCAATACAGTGATTAGCAGATCTCAAAAATCACTTTACAAAACAATGCGAATGACATGCAAGTAATCAGAAATTCACTGAAAATCAGGAGGCAATTAACCTCCAATAAAAAAATATATGTAAAACTAAAAAAACAGACTATTTCTCAATCATTTTATCAAACAAATGCCCAGAATGTATGTAAATGAAAGATTTTAATGTGTAAATGAATATTCAAAATAATAAATCGGAAATAATGAGCAATAAGCATAAACTTTGTCATTAAATATATTTTATTTTCAAAGGAAACATACTATGTAATGTATGAATTATTTACATCTAGTTTATAATCTGTTTCATTATGTACATACATTTTTCAGGTACAATTATGCATTGTATAGTGTTTCGTCCGTAAAGTAAACTCTTCACATACTGTCCTGCATTTGCCGCGGACAGAGTTCGAACATGGGCACGTCTAACCCGGAATTCATTGCTATAATCTGACTGGTTATTCTATTAAGATCGCTACCTTGATTGTATTAATTGTTATCACCGCCCGTGTAACCAATGTTCGTTTATTTAATTATCTGTAGGACCATTTCCTTTACTGAAATTTTTCTTCGGTTAAAAACAAAAATTTGGGCGGTTTGCGAATGTCTTTTGAATTCAACCAATGATTGATTTGTAAGAACCGGATACTCCATTCAGCATAGTAACACATTTTTATCTCTCCTATTTTAGAATATTCTATCTTTTCTAAATTAAACGTTTTGATTTCTGGTACGTATTATTTAATATGTAGTAAATAATTATTTAAATCAAGTTTGCGAGCTTGGTATAAATATAAATTCCATAGCATTGACGCAGTCGAACAACGTAGCCGAACAAAAGACATTTGCCTTGTTATTTGACGGGTTAAATAAATTGGAATTGGTGTTAATACCAAGTCCGCAAACTTGATTAGAAGAATTTCTATCACTGGATTAATTTGCCCGAACATTGTTCGTAAACCTAACTTTGAAATGCACAGTATATAATACATTCTGTCCTCTATTTGCTTATTGATAATCGTTTTATGTAATGATAAAATCTCTAAAGTTAATAAAATTAATAGCCTCTTTAAAAACTCGAAGTTGTTATCTACTTGACTGTGTATGAAAGCCAAAATAAGATGGGTATATTCTCCACAACCATGTGCCAGAAAATCCTGCGGAAAAACTACAACTTATGATGAATTTATTGATTTAATTTATGTGCATGTTTTGCGTCCACAATAATGGTATGGCCACGGCTATTTCACATCCTTATTAGCGCTTCTCTGGAGACACTTTATTTCCATTTTCCACTATCCTGTTTGATTTTTCGTTTGGTAAATAAAATGATTTATGTTATGCCTGATTCAAATACGACACATCTCATAGTTTGTAGAATTTCATATGCACTCAGTAAATAGTTTTTGGTGTCGAGCAGTCAATTGCACAGGTAATTATTGAATTTAGTTCTTTTTTGGGTAACTGTTACTTATGCTGCCGTTAAGCATTGTGTTGCATATACTGCTCGTACAACTGCTGTAGCTTTCTCTTTATCGCAAACATATTAAGAAACCTTTTGCACAATTGTTTTTAAAATATAAAGATATAATAGTATATTAAAATTTATGTTAGCTGTCTAATTATTTTTTTGCTCGACGGTGAAAGGAATTGTCACAAGCTCCTCGTTTTGTGAAAAAAGATTCTTTTATCTTCTGACCACAGTTTGGCGTTGAATAATTTGAAGCCGTCTTAAGGATTCCTTTGTCAAACTGAAACGCATTGCACGGAGAAATTTGACACTGATGTAAGCGAAATAGTGGAGCGAAGTGAGATAACCATTACAAGTTCCGATAGTATATATAATCATGCATTTTATAGAGATCCATCTCTTCAATATGGCGCTCCCAATACCATAATTGCATGATCGATACTTGGTTGGCATGAGTTATTTCGAATAATGGAGAGTATGAATTGAGAAATTTTCAAAAGTAACTTATCAAGTGGTGAATTATCATTTTTGAATGCACATTTAGAGTGAGAGATATTTGACGAAAGGTCAATTACTTCACCAAAATTCTTAATGAAAAGTTAAATCGCCTGCATAGGATTAAAATGAGTAACTTTAAATCATTGAGAATTGCAAGCCAGAGACTAGTACACATAAAATATAAATATAATGAAGAAGCGTACTTTGATGAATATTCTATGCTTTCCGGTACCATATTAAGGCAATAGATAGATATGTTCAATATTACTTCCATGGCTGCCATAGTGGCTGCTTTATAATGACGAATCGAGTGTAGATAGTTAGAAATTTATGCCAAAATGTATTCCAAATAGTCTCCATGTGATAAGAAATGTTAACCAAAACCCAAAATTTGAGTGTGTTATTAAATGGCCTGTCATGAACGACTGGGGTGACGCAGTGGTTGCTTGCGTGGATTTGAAACAAAGATGTCCCGGTAGGAGGTCCGGTTGTGGCAAATTCTGAGACTATTTGAAGAGATCTCAATAAGGAGGAAATCTTTTCGTTTGAAGAATTGCTCTTACTACATTATGCATTGCTTATTTTCTGCTGACAACGTGAATATATATATATATATATATATATATATATATATATATATATATATATATATATATATATATATATCATTAATTATTCATCAGGAAGAAAATGACACACTCTGTGAAGAAGGTAAATTTAGTTTCGAATACTTTTTTTGTAAGATCCTGATAAAAATATTCCGGATGTGTCTAACGACGCAAAAATTAAAATACACACTGACGATTCGGAGTATGCCAAATAAATTTTATTAAAGATTTTAGAAGTTGTTCTTTATTTCAGGAGCAAATGGCTATGGTTTTGCTTTGGCGAGTTACTAAATGCGTCTGATTATGTCATTGGTTTTCTAAATGTATGAATCATGATCATTTGTAACATATACGAATCAACCTCAAGAAGGTTTCGTTCATTAACCCGGCAAACCAGGAATACATAGCACGCAATTTAACATTTTTGGTGTTGTTGAGCTTTAGCGAACTAATTTTATTAACATATTATGAAAAATAGTCGTGAATATATTTTATCTATACTCTTTAATGATTCTTTTTTTCTTACCGAATAATTGCCAAGGAACACAACGGTCACCCTGTCAATAATGAAACATACATATTACTATAAACTTGAGTTTGAAATAAATCAGTTAGATTCATTGTGTCGGAGGAACGTGTTTATTTGCACTGTTTTCTTAACTTAATCATCTGCAAAGTTTTGATAAACCATATGGTTCAATTAGTGGCTTTCATGAAATATACTGATAAAACAGTTGTGTGATAAATTTTTAATAAAGTATGAAATTGACACTATGACAAATTGAATTAGAGGAATATCAGCCTATTCGTTGGGAAAAAATTCTACCTACATGCATATGTATAATTTTTAACCTGTTTATTAGAGCTGAATCTGATATCCAGTGAAGCAATAGCATTGCTCTTCTTACAATGTGCACTCTTATGCTAATTTGGCACATCACATGTGTTATGGTCCTCTTACGCAATTGCACGTTTGTTTTTATTGAGACTGCTTGCTTTCCCTCTTAGTCGACACTAAACTTTTTCTATAATTACGTAATACGGAACTGCGTGCATCTTGTGGCATAATTGGCTGCTAGGGCTGCATGCCTGTAATTTGATCTGAGAAAGTTCATGGATGAAGGAAAGGCTTCTCTGGTATTATTTGCTGTTTGCATGCCAGTTTTATTTCGGATTTTGTTCTTTCATACTTTGCTGTCGCTAATTTAACGTTGAAATGTATCGGTTTGTATATCTATGCCCAGAAAAATCAACTACATATTGCATCGTTTATATTTTTGCATGCATATACTGCGGCGAGCGATGGAGGCATAGTCGATAAGGATGCCTTTAATGACATTCGTCAAAGATTTCCTGATTCAGTGTGTCTGCGCTGAGCATACAGCAGAGTATAAATGTGGTTACACAGAAAGTTTAAATGATATCAACAAGAAAATTATATTTAAAAATAATTGATTGCGCGGGTGGTGGTAACAATTCTTTAAATCAAGTTTGCGAGCTTGAAGTAAACACCAATCCCATTGTATTTAACCAGTCGTCGAAACAAACAAAACTACCGCCAGCCGCAACGCACTGACGCGTTTCGACCTTCCATGATCATCATCAGAGTAGGACGGCAAACTGACTAGCGAGGATCAAACCGCATTGTGTATATATGGAAAGCAAAATTAGATATATGACTCTCACCTCTAGTAGTGCATATATATTCAATGCAGTTTGATCCTCGATAGTCAGTTTGCCGTCGTACTTTGATGATGATCATGGAAGGTCAAAACACGTCAGTGCGTTGCGGCTGGCGGTGGTTTTGTTATGTTGTTCGAAGACTGGTTAGATACAATTGGATTGGTGTTTAAATACTGTTCGTTGCGAAGAACTAATATATATGCAAGTATGTATTAGGTGTTGCGAACCTAGTAACAAATTAGTTCAGTTGTTACCAGAAGGATAAACCAAAGGCAGCATGAACGGAAAGTATAATCTCATGCACATTCGTTTCGTGCTTACTGGCGACTCATCAGTAGGAGCCGGTATTACGCCCTTTAACCACTATATTTGGATTGGTGTTTACTTGAAGCTTGCAAACTTGATTTAAAGAAAAGAAAATTAGATAGCTGAATTCAATAGAAATAAAGAATTGTTACATGTAGCTCACTGTGCCATATCGGAAGGATATGATAGGGCGTAATCATAATGATGCTATTTAATCGAAATAAAAAAGTAAATATTCCCAGCGTAATGTTGAGTAACCTATTTTATGCCCTTCTAGCCATTGGCGTCGAAGCTAAATGTCTGCTTTCATCACCATCTAAAGCACGTCAGTGATTGTAGTTTAGAATGTAGCTGATACAGTACCTACACAGAATGGAGAAAAAACAGCTGATCGGCAGAAATTTCTAATCAGACGCTTACCTGCCATGGCCTTGCAGAGGAAAATCAGTTGGTTGTGCAATAATGTTCTTTTATAGAATTCACAAGGCAGAAACACTAAACTTTTTATAGAATTCACAAAGCAGATAATGTAATCATTTTAGTATTTTACATGGAAAAGTTTAAAAAATATAGGATGGTATGCAAAGCATTTGCTATAAATCATGGGCTGGATTTCCATATACACAAATTCTACTCATTGAAAATTAAATTTTACTGACAGAAAATTGTTCTGAAAAAAGAAAAGTTGACAGCGATGAAGCACTCGTAGTTTATTTTGTAAAAATGAAATGTAATGTAATACTACGTCGACGTTCATCGATGACATCCATTTCAAATTGTCATTTTCACCAACACAAGAATACGCTTTATAAAAAATAAATCAGCATAACCCTGCCGGTAAGAATTAGCCAAAAGTAAAAAAGCAACAAATGATAAAAACATAATGACAACTGACATGAAAACTGCTAATAATTCAAGTAGACTGCGCTAACTTTAATCGAATATTATCGTAGTTCAGAAAATGT
The DNA here is from genome assembly GCA_029291075.1 of Eudiplozoon nipponicum. Lineage (NCBI taxonomy): Eukaryota > Metazoa > Platyhelminthes > Monogenea > Mazocraeidea > Diplozoidae > Eudiplozoon > Eudiplozoon nipponicum. The sequence goes on along the minus strand of JAQBSW010007553.1, from coordinate 15,895 downwards.
GAATTTTTTTATTATGAAAGTCATATTTCCCAGATGCTATCCGCAATGCTGTCTAGCGTAGGCTGCAAAAACACATTTAGAGAATATTGCAGTAGCTGCGGTTTAAACAAGCATTTAGTTACATAAGCTAACTAAACTATCTATGAAGTTCCGGATTGGCGGAAAAATGCGCCCCAAAATAAGGTGCACCAAGTAACAGAAAATGCTACCATAAACCGCCCCAAATAACATTTTTGCACAAATACACACTAAAGATTGCCCTTGAACACGCTATTAATTTTATAAGTCAATGTATCAAAAAGACTATTTTTCGAACTTTAAATCGTTTGGATACACAAGCAAACTTACCTCAGTTTTTGTTAACAGCATTTGCCCGGGAGTTATTTTTGCTTAAACTTCGAAAAACATTTATCAAAAGTATTTTTAATTTGTTCCGAAATTTGGATGAAATAAATAAATAATCAAACAAAAACAAATAAGAATTCTTTTGTTTAATAAGTGTAAAATGAATATTATTAAAGCTCGCATTTCAAAAGAATATATATATATATATATATATATTTATTTATTTATTTATTTATTTATTTATTTATTTATTTATTTATAATGTACGCATTGAATATTGGAAGAAAACTTAATTTGTGAACATTCTTGCTAAGATTTTGACAATTATATTTCATTTAATCTTAACTACACAAAATTATAAACTAAATTTTAAGTGTATATGATTTTCCAAAAGAATGCAGACCGACACCAAATGTTAATCCAGAAGATGGAGTAGCACCACTTGCCAAATCAGCAATTGCTGATTATATAGTCAAGACAGAGCACAAAATGAACATAACTATTCAATATCTATGATTCACTGTATATCAAATGATTCATAAGCGTGCAACTGGCTGACGTTTTGCTTTATTGTTCAACGGCTGGTTAACTTCAGTGGGATTGGTGTTTACTTAAATCTCGTAAACTTGATTTAAAGAATTGTTACCACCACCCGAGCAATCAGTTAATGTTTATTTGTGTTGCCTTCATAAATGTGTGGCGAAAACTGCACACTTTAAAAGAAACATGTTGCGCGACAGGGAATAGATTATTTACCTGATTTTCGGATTGCGTACAGAAATGTTTGAATCCACTGTCATCATGATTTCAACTATGTTCCAATAGCTAATATCTTCATGCATTACATGGAGAAGACCCTCTTAGATATAACGCCCCTAAATCCTAAATTGTATATAAGATATTTGGATGATATATTAGTTATTTGGAATCATGGGGAGGATCAACTGATAAATTTCTTAAATATAGCAAATCAGGTGAGCGAGCTGAAGTTTACAATTGAAAATGAATCATGTGGTGAATTACCATTTCTGGATGTCAAGTTAATTAGAAATGGTAAAAAACTAGAACGGGATGTTTATAGAAAGGATACTTACTCAGGTATCCTTCTTAATTTCAATTCAAATCACCCATATAGAATGAAAATCGGTATCTTAAAATCGATGATAATAAGAAGCTTAAGATTAACAGATAAAAAGCATAGGGAGATTGAATTAGGTAGACTGCGAGAAATATTCAGTGCTAATGGGTATCCTCTAAAGTTAATTGAAGCCACTATAATGAGCGTTATAAGTAAATTTAATCATGACTGGAAGTACGTGAAATCAAATAAAATAAAAGATGATCGGAGGGTGATGTTAATACCTGATTCTAAACTAAGTAGGAAAATCAAAATGATAGCATCCAAATACAATATACGTACTATTTTAAAACAGACCGTTACCCTAGGTATTAAACTGCCCAACCAAAAGGAGAAAATAGAACCATTAGACACATCAGGAGTATATGAAATTCCATGTAACGACTGTAACCTGATGTATGTAGGTGAAACCATGCGTCCAATTAGGGTAAGAAGAGGGGAACATAAAACCGCATGCAAGTATGGCCATGTTAATAGATCGGATCTTGCACGCCATACAGTAGAGACAGGACACTCAATTAATTGGGATGGGTGTAGACGTATATCAATTTGTGGCCGTAGCAGATCGACTAGATTGATTAGAGAATCCATAGAAATTAAATCGAGAAATGATATCATGAATGAAACAGCCGTAGAAAAATCACTAGGTCCTATTTGGAATACAGCATTAAATAATGGTAGGAAACGAAGATTGCACGAATCTGAATCAGAAACTCGCTCAAGTAAAAGAATAAGAACACTGGATTGATATTAACTTATAGAGGTGGAGGGTGAGTAATTCAATATCTTATAATTTATTATCTGATTGTCTTATAATTTCATCCTTGATTACTTGTTATCTTATTTCTTCTATTATCTTTCGTTCTGTTGTTAGTGTAGCGCCTTCTAACAAACATTTATCTATACATGATGGGAAGGTTTATTATATTTAAAGCCCAATTTTCTTTGCACTATTACTAGTATCTTTCTTTATCAGGCAATTTTCAATTTCTTTTACGAACCGTTTAATTTAACTTTCTACCCTATTGAAACACTTTATCCGTTTCTAATTTAATTTTGCTACCTCTTAATTATTTACTCTATTCATAGTATCTTGCCCCCTCCTCACCGGAATGCCACTCGTAATTACTTCATTTAGGAAAGTACGTGTAAAATAAGTCTGACGTGTGCATTTAGGAAGTGACAGTTATCATTTTAGTTTCACTTGAATGACTGTTACACGTGCCTGTAATTACATGTAACAGATTAGTTCTCAGTCTTAAGTAAACGCTCACGCACATACACACAAACACGCTTATCGAGTGAATAATCAGATGTTGCCAAATCGCTGTAATTTCACTGGGATGAGTGTACACGTGCATTAACTGATTACTCCTCAATCCAAAACAAACGAGAACACATACACACAGGCATGACGTACGCTTATCTAGTGAGTTGTCAGTAATTGTCATTAAATCACTGTAATCTCATTGCGAAGAGTGTATACATGCAGACATATACACAAACCAATTTAACATACACTTTCCTAGCATTTAAAAAAACGTTATGCTTAAGAGATCTAACAACAAGTATAAATGAGGCAGTTTAAACTAATATTTCCACTTGACATATTGATTGTCAACTTAGTGGGTGATGTGTTTGCCATTGAAAAAGACCTCCGTACCCGGAGGTCGAAATATATGGGGAAATCATGATGACAGTGGATTCAAACATTTCGGTACGCAATCCGAAAATCAGGTAAAGAAAACTGCAAACGTTTAAAGATCGTGACTGCATAGATATTGTGCAGCCGACATTTCCAGTCAAATGCAATTTATGCGCGACTATTGGAGGTGAGAGCCGCATATATAATTTTGCTTTCCATATTTATGCAATGTGGTTTGATCCTCGGTAGTCAGTTTGTCGATGTTCTTTTTTGATGATCATGGAAGGTCGAAACGCGTCAGTGCGTGCGACTGGCGGTAGTTTTTCTATGTTGCTCGACGTCTGGTTAAATACAATGGGATTGGTGTTTACTTCAAGCTCACAAACTTGATTTTAAAAAGTATACAGCAATAGTCTGACCACGAATAATGGTAAGCAGCACGTATATTTATTAAATAGAGCCTATATCTGTACAAAGGTCACCAAGTGGAGCATTAGCAATAAGTGATGAACAACTAAGCAAGAATGACAAGAGTACAGGCTAAGTAACGAAAGTGTCGTAAAGCAAGGTGTTACTACAAGCTTGGCAGGATAAAGATGCTGTTCAATTACCGCAAAATATGCACATCCAAAAATGAAAATCCAAAATAATCAAAAGAACAAAACAAAGGCAAGAGAAGCAAATGAAACTCCCTAATCTTACGGTTTTCTTGGCCCCGATAGGCACCTAAATGAAATCAAACGTATGCCAGTTACGATATATTTGGAAAAATGTAATACACATACACATATTTAATAGCCGCCAATAGAAATCTCATAACATCCACACATATTTCATATAACTGATAACCTTAAAAATCATTCAATCATTCATTTGGAAAATCATGTATACGACAAATAAAATTTACGTTTTTGCGTAGTTCAGCTAAAACGAATAAAATTAAATAAATTTATCTTCATATATTCATCGTGTGCGTTTTTCATTCTACTGATTAATTAATGCGTTATATATAACTTTTTATAAAAAATGGAAAGCAAAACAAGATAGAAATATGTAAACATAGAGAGAGAAACTAAAGCAGTAACTATTATATATATTTATATTCATTATACCCTTCCACGTGGAAGGATAAAAGGATGTTTTCAGATACGAGAACATGATTTACTTCTCATGTATCTAAAAATGAACACACGAACTTACACATTATATATTTATATATATATATATATATATATATATATATATATATATATATATGTGTGTGTGTGTGTTTACTGAAGGAAAAAACAAAATAGAATTAAAACTTAGATAGAATGTGAAACAGGGGAAGAACTAATCAATTGGCGTATCACCTCTAATTTTAGCTCAAGCCTGGAAACATTTTTGCTTATTTCGCAAAGCAGGCTGCAGTTTTTTTATTCACAGTGTTTTTTAGTAAGCTAGCTCATTTTTGATATCGTATTTGATAATTATCGTAAATTTCACGTCTGGTAAACATGTGTATGAAATTTCAATATTACTTTGGAAATTGCAGATGCGTATTCAGTATTTGATTTGAAAATGGCGCGCAAGTTGTAATGTTTATTCATTCGAGTAATTAACCGCCTGGTCCATCGGTTTTCGTAAGTGGATTTTCAACTTGCGCATATGAATTCGAAATAATATTTGACGTCGACATTAACGGCTGTTTCTCTTTAATTTATGGCAAAGGAAAACTTGTTTTCTTAATCAATACACCTCACTGCATTAAATGTGCATGTTGATGTCGCTACAACTTTCTTCTATGCTAGGCGGGAAACAGCATCCCCCTTAAATGGGCTGTTCAGGTATATTTCATTATTGCTGATCCTAAATACGCCTGTCTTTTAGATCTCCACTTTAAATAATTGATTCAATATATTGTCTATGAAAGGCCATCATGCCATTAGATGTTTTTTTTATTTTAGAAAATTCTTCACTAATTTTATCCGGACTCAGGGATCAGTCAGGCCAGGTTGGATTATGGTAAATTGATCGATTTAATTTACCATTAATGTCTTTACCTAGTAGTACATTTCTTGTGCTCTGACATGAAAATAATATTCTTACATGCTTTGTTAAAACTTTGAAGCAATGCTCGTGATGGCGACCTGTTTTTAAGAACAATGACAATATCAACCACGTACCGTATGCACTGAGCGAATTTACTTATGCCACTCCTTAATGTTGTGTTCTCTAGATGACAAAGGAAATTCATAGTCAACACTTGAGAAAGAAGTTTCTCCATGGTCACACTATCAGTTTGATTATAGATACGTCAATTCCATTTGGTCTTTCAACTTATATATAAAGTGATGTTTAATTCTAGATACTTCAGAAGAATATGAGAAATAAATGGTTCTTTTTCTTTTTGCACATGGAATTGGTACTCTGAATTTTTTAATTATTTTTATTAATATTATTTTTATTTTATTATTATTATTAGTAGTAGTAAATAATGACCCGATATAAAGCGAACACATCCAATGATTTACTACTTTCAATTTGTTTACTCTTTCTAAAAATTAAAAGAAAGATCCTTCAACTGTGTTCATTTAAATGATTTCACAGCGGATACAATAGGTCATTCAACCATTTGGCCAAATAATGCGTTGGCGTATTTTCCAATGACACAACTCGTTATAACGGACGAAACGTGTTTATGTACCTCTAGTAAGGATTACTATCTAGTTGTTTGCGTTCAAACTAGCCTCAGTTGTTTCTGTTCGGCAAGTGCGAGCCATCCACCCTGTAGTAAATGGGATAAATACTTCGAAACCACCGTCTTGATAGTTTCCCTTGCATCAAACTTAGTGACAATTTTCAATATATGATAACTTGTATTGAGAATGCGCGAAACCGCTGTAATGCAAATACTGAGCTGACCAGGTTGCTTTATTCTAAATTGATCTATGTAATTTACCAATAGAATCTTTACTTAGAAGTACAGTTAAGAGAGAGAGAGAGAGAGAGAGAGAGAATAGTCTTTCTCGTGCTTTGACGTAAAACTTCTAATTTATTGCACTTTGCTGTAACAATTAAGCTGTGTTCAAAATTGCGACCTAATTTTAAGAACAAGAAAACAATAATAAATCACGTTAGTACAGTGCACATTTTTAAACGTCACACCTCAATGAAGTGTTTTAAGATTGCGTAGATAAACTCAGTTAACACTGGAGATTGAGTGCTGTCCAATGCTACATCATCAACCTGCTTCTGGATATTGTCTTGACAATGACACTGTACCTTTTTCGTGCATGCGTACAGTATGATCTGGCAATGGAAATGCTAATTTATTTTGGTCTATCGCTTGAACTACAGTGTCAATGGTTTCTACAATGCAACATTTTTAAACAAAGAGCTAAAATCAAAACACAACAGTATCTTGTTTCTAACATCTATATCATAAACTGTGTTAACAAGCTCAAAAGACTCGTCAAACGATTAATTACCTAGAAGTTTGCGCAATGCTTGCAGAACACGGACTAACCATTTGGCCACTGCGTGAAACTGGGATATCACCACTGATAATATCCATCCAATAGGACAAAAATGTTTACGAGGTTTTGGAAGTCCGTATAATGTTGGTGCAGATAAATCGACTGGTTGAATTATTGTGCAATGGCCTCAGCATTTAAACTTGACTTGATTAAAATGTTAATTTAGTTAATATATATCATCTCGGTAGATGCGTGATTTTTTTATTATCAATCAATACGTTTAACAATAATTGATTGCGGGGGTGATGGTAACAATTCTTTAAATCAAGTTTGCGAGCTTGAAGTAAACACCGATCACATTGTATTTAACCAGTCATTGAACAAGATAACAAAGCTACCGCCAGCCGCAACGCACTGTCGCGTTTCGACATTCCACGATGATAATCAGAATATGACGGCAGACTATCGAGGATCAAACCGCATTGAATATATATGGAAATCAAAGTTAGATATGCGGCTCTCACATCTAGTCGCGATACATTGAACTTTACAAATGTCGAAGCTTGCACAATTTCTATGCAGTGACGAACATTAACTGTTTGCAGCTTTCGCCATATATATATATACTTGAGAAGTAAATTAAGAAAAAAACGGTGCTTGTGTATGTTAAAAATTCTTATTACCTTTACACTTGAGGAGGTTGCTATGACTTTTATTAAAGATACCATTCTAAAAGGATATACATAGTGAGAAAAACAGTGAAAAGTTTATAATCAGAAAGGAAGATGAATATATATTCAGTTGGATTAAATGACAGCCTTAGATTTTCATTAATAAAAGAAATTCGCAAGTCAGTCAAAATTAGTGTACTAAACTTTATGCATAACTCTTTTTTTCCTGCATTCTAAACTTCAATTATTTCTTATCAGTCCACAGTAATGTTCTATATATATATATATATATATATATATATATATATATATATATATATAAGGTTAATTCTCAAGCTATTATCAAAACAATAATGACCCGATCTTAGACATCACTTTGCAATACTGCGAGAATGACTTTTACATGCAAACACGCATACAAACTAACCAACCAGTCAAAACAAGAAACATAAGTAAAAATGAGTCAGATTTGTTACCACTAGCATAATCAATTGAAAACCCAAAATGTATAAATATGTATGATTGTATAAGCGATGATTAGTATTCACTAAATAAATGGCCTTTATCCACTTTGTTATTAATGTGTTCTTTCTTCCTAATTAGAAATATATATGTAATATTATATGTGTAATATTTATGCATGGACATATATATATATATATATATATATATATATATATATATATATATGAGAAGATAATTGAGAAAAACGGTCTTGTGTCTATTAATTCTATATTATTATTTTTTATACAGAAGGTTGCTATGAGTTTTATTAAAGATACCATTCTAAAAGGATATACATAGTGAGAAAAACAGTGAAAAGGTAATAATGAGAGAGGAAGATGTATATATATTCAGTTGGATTAAATGACAGCCATAGATTTTCACAAATAAAAGAAAATTGCAATTAAGAAAAAATTAGTTTATTAGACTATATACATAACTCTCTTATTTTTTCCTGAATTCTAAACTTCAATTATTTCTCATCTGTCCACAGGAATGTTCTATATATATATATATATATATATATATTTAGGACTAATCACTATGACACACTTATATCCTGTTTTGATCCACTATCCTCGAAGTCAGGCCGACTGCATAATTAACAGCAGGCCTTTTATTTGAAGAACAAAAGACTGAAATTATCTAAACCAAGAACAGTTCGAACATGAATACTTCTTCTTACCTATTGATTTTTCCTCAACGGAAAATGCGTTGGTGGTGATTAAATACCTCATGGAGGCTCAAAATCAATTAAGACCGAATTGAAATCACTATATATATATATAAATATAAATATATATATATATATATATATATATATCTTGAAGCATGAATTTATTACTTTACCTATTACCTAGACTAAACCATTCACTGTGTTAAAGTTCATTATTTATTTTTGAAAAAGTTTTAATATGTCAAATAACATGTTAAGCTTAAAACATATAATGTTCTGAGTTAAAATTGTTTCAGATTTTTAAAAATTGAAACTTGCGCATAATATCACGATTTATTCAATCAGCTTGGTCAGTTGGTTATCTGTTACAACTAATAAACATATCCAAAGACATTTCAAATAAATTTTACTATTTACGTATCCCTTTAATGTTTGACAAGCCTTCCTCAACTGATTAATATGCAAATTGTAGATAACAAAAATAAACAAAGGACAGTTTCTTTGTGATGTTAATCTCTGAAATAATTTTGCTATACATTTTTGAAATTCAAGCCTCGGTCTTATTTGTTGAGACACCAATCTGTCTAGTGCCAATGTCAAACTTTATCTGTGTATTCAAACGTATGCATTATATTTAACTTTTTTTATTTAAGTTTAGAATCCCATTTCACGAGTTTGTGAATAGAATTTAATCGTTTTATTTTACAGTAGACAAAATCGCTTATACGGTTTTGTTTCCGCAAATGCCATCTGTAATAAGTACAATTCTAAATCCATGTTTAGAAAATTTTTCGTTTCCAATTTTAGTTGTCAATCTGTTTAATAGAAATTTGAAAATTCATTTACATAGAAAAGGGTGGTGCTTTATTTACTGTTGGTTCGACACCAATAGATTTTTATTCATCAAAGTAAAACCCTATTTTTGATTGTCAGTGTTGGCCAATAATGTCATATTTCGAACTTTTCAGCCAGCTGTGTTGATTATAATTTATAATAAAATCACCTTTAATGAAACTTGATTGTTAAAATTTATTATAACAAATGAATATTTTGAAATTGAAAATTTAAGATGAAAATTAAATAATCTCGAAACAAATTTAATTAAAATAAATACATTTTTAAGAGAATTAGTCAGGAACAATTCGATTGTAAACAAAACACTAATAATATTATGGCTCTCAGTCGCTTCCGACGGTGTTATATTGGCTATTTGGAAACGGTTAAATTTAGTAAAGTTAATTTTAATCTTATCTTTAAGAGGAAATTTGAGGTTTGGTATACTAAATTAAACTTTTGTCTGTCATTGAGTTTTATAGTTTATTTGGTCAATTAAAGCATGCATACATAAATAGGATTAGTAGAAGTGGGACATCTCAGAAAAACAAATTAAGTCCTATTTCGGCGATGAAGCAAATGGCCCACTTTCTAAGAGGTCTGAACGCCTACACTCGGCCTTGTTAATGGGACTAGTACGAGGCTGAAAGCCAGAGCCGGTCTGCAGAAATGATTGTTTATAGTTAGGTAGAGCGGCGTAACACTTATTTATATTGTATTGCCATCTTATTTGCCTCACGTCTTCCGACCTAAACAATTTAAACTGTACTATAAAAATAATTAATCTTGCATATTTGCCATGTTAAATTCCAACTAAAATTAAATTTAATTCTGTTGGAGTTGCTTTCATTGTAATTACATCTGCCAATAATAAATATTTTATGAGCTTTGAACTGATAAAATATTGTAGAATTGTTGCTGCAACACAACTGGTTTTGCATTGTTATTAATAAACTAAGCAAAAAGCGGATTGTTTTGCATAACATTAATTATATTTTTCGCCATAAAATTGTTTCAAATTGGTCAATACCCATTTCACAATATTTCGTATCGGAAAGGTAATTAATCTATTCAAATCGTTGTGATAGTTCTTACTACTTAGTTGAAAAATATCGTCGCACTCGATTACTGCAATCATTCTCTTTAATTTGAGGAGAATATGTAAAATTAAAGAAAAATGACAGTCTTGAACTAAGCTAGCGAATATTACTTTATAATTACTATTTGGAACAGATTTGAAAGCACTATTATAAATTGAACTTGGCTAATATTTCTTCTATATACTTGTCCTTATGCAAACCAAGTCTGGTAAAACTTGGCGTTACGTTATGTAGGGATTTTTTGCCTGGTTTTATACAATAAAGTTTTTCAACAATTCTTAGCAGGCAGTCATTAGAATTGCATTTAAAAATACTAACGTGAGCCGTTTTTGATTGTTTTGTGATTATCGATGTATAACCGCTTATAGATATTATAATTTTATGAATCTTGCTGATTTTCAAATTTTATCCTTCAAGTTTAATAAGTAGTACATTATGAGAGTTCATATTTCAATATATCGTTCTCGTGAGCATGAATAAAATCGGTTTTCTATGTATTTAAACAGTTCATAGAGTTTTACATGACGTATGAAATTTTCAGTATGTGACTTCGAACCTAAATCTCGTAATTAATTAAATAATTCTTTCTAAAATTATTTAATGGAAAAAGTGAACTGATACATCATGCTGTCCATTACGATGAATTTCATATTAAAGCAGTATACATAAAGGAAATTATTTCTACAAGGAACGTAATGATATTAATTATAATACATATACCAGATTTCAGCAATATGCTTCAGTGCTGTATATAAATGATTCTAAATAAGGCCCTTCGAAAATTAATTTAGCATTTCCTTTTTATATGCAATTAATTTTATGCCAACTTTACATTTTGGTCTGCAAGGTAAGAAAGAAGGCAATATCGGTAAGGATATACAACAATTATTTCGAATTTTTATTCAGTGTTAATGTACAGATATATTTATGCATCAAATTTGGACGTAGTTTCCGTTTTAAGCTTTAAAATCGAAATCATATTATCCAAGTTAAAAGTGTTAATCAATCCAATAGATATTTAGCTAGAAAAATTACAACGATTAAATTAACTTTTGTCCTAAAAATTTTCTGTTTGCCCTATAATAGTTACTGTCAAATTGTTAAATTATTATTATTTATGCTAACCAAATACTGTTAATTTAAGGCAATCATTCCCTTGTTTTAAATGTAAACTGACAAAACGAAGCAGAAAACCGAATTTGGCTTTCTGTATGATAAACCCAATTTTAATTAAATACGATAAAAGTGTATTCAAGAGTTTACTGTCGTGTATAAAAACACAGAGAAGAAAATCGACCGAAACCTGCGAACATCCAGCTTTCCTTTTTTTGCTAACCGAAGTTACAAGAACGTGCTTTTAACAAAGGAAATAAACTAGTTTGCTTTTAAGTCAAGATTTAATCACCATTTGATTTGAACACAAATGGCATTTATGGATCAGTTACGCAAGAAATTTAAACTGTCATCTGTTGCACGTGTTGTTGCGGTTTCACCTGCTAATTTTATCATCAGAGTGGGACAGTAAACGGGCTGTACACTTTCATTTCTAAATAATTTTTGGAACATAATCAAAGCAGCACATCAGCAGTTATACTAACTATTATGTAAAAATTAACTATTTTTATTTTAGTAAATTTAAAGTTTCTGTTTGATTTTTCAAAAAGGTTTATGCGTAAACATGATTTACATTTTTTTCAAATCTCTTTCTTAATTTGGATTTTTTTCTGGGTTTGTTCTTTTTCTTTGTTAATAATTTTCAAGTTTGGAGTTTCGGTTTTGATCTTATCGAGTGTAGGCGCGGTGCGTTACATGAATAAATATTTGAGCAAGTAAATCAAATATTTCTGTTCCTGTTGTCTTCGGTTTTCCAATCTGGTCATGTTTAAGTAATTTGTTACAAGGTGCGCAAAACCTAATACACAAATGAATAAATATTAGGCCTGCGCCACGAAGGGTATCTAAGTATTAAACGATTTTTAGCATAGCAATAAGGATCTGAATTCTGACTTAATGTATTTCCATCTTGGTTTTTTTCAAAGGTTTTTGCTTTGATTTATGTACAATATGGGATTCACTGAGATGGCGAGTAATCAGAGAGACTGATTTTCCTTAACTTATTTGGGCTAAGATTTCTATTTTACGTGACGAATAAAAAGTATAAGTATGAGAACACAAGACTCATGATTGAGAGCCGTAGAAATTCTAGCTTAAGGAATAGGATTGAAAAGAATAGAGATTGCTATTTAAATGATCGACCCTGTCGTTCTAGACTTAGAGGATATTCTGGTAAACTTGAAAGTGCGAACTTGGCGTCTTAGAGACTATCGCAGTTAACTTGACGGGAACTTCTACACGTTCAGTCCTCATAGCCTCATAAATATTGCATTTTACTGGATTGTCGGTTGCACAAATACTATGTTGTAATGAACATTACATTTTTGCAAACATAATTGTGTTTTTTAATTAAGCAATTATTTGTCGCCCTTCTGGATATGATATTAACGGTGATCACAATTTACAGAATATAAAATCCGCATGTGCATGCGATTCACATTAATGTTAGAATGCTTTTTGCATAATCGAATATAATTAGATTTGTATTAATATAGTTTCTAAAAACTTTATTTTAATAAACGTTTATCAACAATCACGCAAACATTGATTGCGCGAAAAAATCTATAAAAATGTTCGGTTCGACACTGCAAAGAAATTTATGCCGCTGACATTCTAGTGAGGCAAAATGTTGAAAAACCAACCGTGAAGTAAACTGCATTTCATAGGTAATTTATCACATATTAACTGCTGTTTGATCATCGATTTTTAGTTCGCACATTATTCTGAGTTTGGCCATGCTTGGTACAAGCATCTATATACGTATGGCTGACGGTAATACTGCTATATTTCGCGACTGATTAAACACATTGAATTGATGCTTATATCACGCCAGCAAATTTAAATAGAATCAGTTGTGTTTTAATGTAGCTGCAAAATCATTATTCACAAAGCGCATTTATTGGTGCAGTAAAAAATAAATAGTTTACTATTGGCTTATGTAGTTTTTGCATGTATACACTGTTGATGAAAGCTCGATCACACTTTTAAAATATGCTTCTATCGTGAAGACTTTATAAAGAATAATTTTGGAAGTTTTCAACCCAATTATGAAACTATGAGACTTTAAATTTAGGAAATCAGAAAATCCATATATAAGCGACCCTGAAAAAGACCATTTGTGCTTTTAGCGAATAGGATCTGTCAATCGACTGATTACCAGAGCAAAGGCTATTGCATTGAGCGCATGTGTAAGTTGCAACTTTGTACGTAATACAGGTGGTTGACGAAAGTATTGTCAAGTGATCTTCGTCTTTAGATTGACGTCAAGTTGATCAACTGGCAAAGGAGAATGATGCAATCCTATCTTGACGGCCAAAATGATTCTGGTTAAAGTGATTTGCGGCAACAACAATATCCTTACAAACTGAATAATCCGATTGGTAGATTAAGCCCTCGTGATGTTAGCAATGAACAGAGAGTGGTATTAATGTGGATATCGTGGAATGCGAAGTTGGCCTAAAAGGTTCGGAGGAAATGGATGATATAATTTCACTAAAAACCTTGGTCGAAAGAATGTATTGTCCTAACGCAGCAGAGGTGAAACCATTAGTGACGTGAAATAAAAGCATGGTGAGAAGGGGTGACGCGGCAGGCCATCGAATAAATCTAACACTAAACTCATTAACTGGACCACAATGACCTATTTCAGTATGAACAATTGATTTGCGAGGCGTCATTTTTTGGTAATGTTGAACTTTGAAATGAGAATATTGGCTAATTTTATTCATCTTTCATTTCGCACACTTGGAAAATCATCCCTTAGCGTTCTACCAAAGACTATATCTCGAGAAGCTATCTTACATAAGTCAGACAACAGAAGGACTACCTGATTGAGTAATAAACTGAGAATATTAAAAAAATTTCCTCTGGAAGCTGGGAGCATAACTGGTGTGTGGGGATGCATACCTGTAATGTAGAAAGTGAGAAAAGATGCCAGAAGCTCCTGACAATCTAAGTTGAATGGCGAGCTACTGATTTCTGAATATGAGTGTCAAATAATTGTTCTTTTCATAAAATTAATTGCGTAAGATTTAGTTTGCCAAATATTTTAGTGCTTAATGAGAAAAACGAAGGTGAAAGCAATACATGCGAAACGTCTGGCACTGCAAATGTATTCCCAATGGTGTTTTGCTCGCCGGTCACTTGGAAGATGTCAATGTGCTTAACGAACTGTCCATCGGCACTCCACCGACTTGTATGAAATATCGTAAACGGGCAATCAATTCATATGCAATATAGCTTTTTTGATCATTCTATTAGTTCTAATTAAGTCATTCATGATAAGATTTGGGTTTTTATATTTGGTTGTACGAAAAATAGTTTGTGGATAAGTAAGGCTTGAACAAACTACCTTTCTTCTCGAAGAGCAACTTTTCTACAGAAACATGATTAGAAAATATTAATAATTGATGCGCTATTACTATGATAAATAGAAAGAACAAAAGTACAGTTTTAAAATAAATATAAATGAATAAATATGAAATGAAGTCAACAGAGGAATAGGATTTCTGCCGTTATAATTCATCTGCTAGTGATCCAAAAAAATTCCAGATAAACTTAACATCACTACAGGGTAAAACGGGCAGGTTCGACTTTACCAGTGGAAAATTATAGAAGCATATTTTCGAGATATTTATGGATTACGTAACTGACTGGCTTTGACCAATCATATTGAAATGGTGTATGTGCGGAAATTCGTATCACGAGCCACCTTTGAGATAGAGAACGCTCCAAGTGTCCTATCTAGGGCTGACATGAATACAACAGAAAGTCCTCGCAGAAGTGCACGAATTAAGATGAAGCAGTCAGCACAATGATGGAAGCAGCCTTCGAGCCGCAGAAGTGAATATAATATAATAAATATTTGTATTTTGTTTTACTAAATGGACGCGCTTTATACGAGCAAACTCCTATAAATAATTGATTAAAAATAAAGCATTTGTGTTGAGTTGAAAAATGGCTTCTGACGGATTGGAAAACTTAGTAAGAGTATTGTCTGCACAAATGAACACTTTGACTGCGGAGTTAGGGATAATTAAGTCTCGGCTGGACGACACAATTTATAAATTCTGGGAGAATCCGCATAAATGTCCCCACCAATATAGGTAAAATCAAAATGAGCAATCATGTTGAAATTGTTTATTAATGGGCATGCACGCAGCTTACATTATTCCCGTGAGGCTGCTGGTACAACAATTTTTTGTTCTTCTCTCGTCATAGCTTTCCGTAACTAAAGCTTATTAAGGTGGATACAAAGTTTACTGCTGTTAATTTCTTGTAAACCGCATTGTGTCATTATGGATACCTTTAAAAATTTCAGCAAAATAATGGTTTAACAGGTATCGTGACCTTCAAATTAGTGCGTCAATTCACATGTTATCGAAATGCTCTATTATACACAACTGAGTGA
>JAQBSW010007552.1:0-40089 GCA_029291075.1 Eudiplozoon nipponicum | reverse complement strand
GGGGCACCATAATGTAGGGGTATTTTGCGGGGTTGCTATCTAGTTCGTGATTTTGTACCCCTACTACTTATCAATGGTTGCTATTATTACTACCCGAGCACCTAATCAGATCTGTCCTTTCGGATGGTTGATATTAGAAGGCCGAAGAAAGGTTTCATGTATATATTCCACACAATGTAGCACATAAATATAATTCACTGTTAATCCGAATTGCAGGAGTTGGTTGGCAATAATACAGATTTTTAATGCAAAAGTATGTTTTAAATACCGTTCACAATTAAACTAAATTGTCCGTCTTCTAGACGGCAAAAATAAAAGTGATTTATGTCTATAAAGTGAAATGTTTAGCACAAATGTCTGGAATGTAATGAGTAGTCAAACGATTAAAGATACATGATAATATGAGCCTAGTAAAATTATTTATGTTCATAAATTCACTGACACAATAGTCCACCGCGTGATCCTCTCGGATCGCGCGCGGTTCTGTCTATTTTCTAAAAACACTATTAATTACAAATAAAATTGCAGTTCAAGAAATATCGATTGAAACTGCTTGAGACTAAAAGAGATTGTTCCTAAAATCACAGCTAAGAGAAATATTGTTTAAGGACAGAGTTAGAATATTTGACCTTAAAGAGCACAGCGTTTGTAAAAATTGACCTTCGTTGGGTTGTAACACGGAGCCGCGTGTTACAACATGCCTAAAGACAAGCAATGCTATACGTAATGACGGTCAATGAGAATAACTGATCAGGATGGCCAAAAGAGATGAGCCTAGCACGCTACAGCTTATCTGCCTTCTCTGCCGTTTTGTTTGACTGAGTAGTAATGAATCTAGAGAGAATAACTTTCCGACTATATTGGTGTATAGTAGTTTAGATGCCTAGCTCACAGTGTGATATATTGGTTGATTACTTTCAAATATTTATCGACTTTATTTAAAAGCCCACTGTCTTATTACTTGCATATTTATCTTTTTCAATAGGTATATAGTTTTTGTACTTTTGGATTGATTGCTTATAGAAACCATTTTGCAACATTATTTGGGAGTTAGTAAATTGATGAATATTTGTACTTTATTCTGATCACCTAAGACACATGTGTCACAAATGTTAATTAAAATAAAAAGTGTGCATATTTATTGAGCAGTTTCTCTAATATTGCTTGAATAAAAGGCTCCCGTAGAAACTATTTGCGAAATTTCTTTTTGGAATTTTTGTCTTACATGTTAAAATTTTGATTATTTTCATTACATCGTCTATTGAAATTTATTCTAAAGGGTTTCACAGTGATGTTTTATAATCTGCCAATATTTTTCTATTTTTAGTCCAAAAATATTTCAAATAATGGATGTTATACAGTCTTTCTTCTATACTGTGACAGGGGCAGTCGTTCTAGCCAGATTATTTAGATGGGAATTGATCTGCAATACAGAAGATAGACAGTTGGTACTGATTTAAGATAGGACGGAGGAACAATTTGTGGTGGTTCAAAAGTCGTTGGCTACAACATTTGATGAAGTGTAATCGTGAGCACGTCAGTACCGGCGCTCTTCTGACTGTATGCTGTGTAAAATTTATGTAGTCATGCTGGGAAAATAACAATAATAGCCATATGGCTTAGAAATAGTACTCTTCGTTTTCTTAACGTCGTGTTGTTCGCCTTACTAGGCATCCGCTTAGATTAACGCACAGTCCTTAGCGGACTTTAGATTGCTTCTCTGTTTTTGTTGATCCTACGTATTCTTGTGCACATTATAATGTAGCGACAGCAGTTTTACCAGGTCAGCACTCATATTTTTTAATGCAAAACAATGGTAACGTCACAAAGATACTTATAGAATCTAAGAAAAGCCATATCAATATGTCATTATCGTTGGCGACACTTAGAATGACAGTTACAGATATGCTTATATATAAAGTTGCATGATTCCTAAAGCATTTATTTTATAGTACCAGTGAGATATTTAAATACAGACTTAACACTCATGCTTTTTCAGCTCGCATGCACACACCCAATAAACAACGTTAGAAACCTTCTCATCGGTAACTACAATAACGAAGTTAAGATTAAGTTCGATGTTCTTATTTAATAAAAATAGAATCACTGAACAATTTTTAGTCGTATGCTATGTTTAAAGAGAAGGTTTAATTGATATTTATTTATGAGTTAATTACCTGTTTTAATTAGGGCTTGGTTAATTGAAACTGCGTAGTCATTTTATAAGCGTTTTGTATATTTACTTTATCTCAGCTCAAACGCTGCTTATTCGCATATTTATTTCGCTAATTAGTCTGTAATTACATTAAGTCTGAATACAAAAGAAATTTTATTAATTGTTGCATATAAACACAAACGTGCGCTGAAATAAATCATAATGCATATAGATGAGTTTGTCAACTTGATAATGAAAAGAACTTTGATCTTATGATCATACATATTTAAAAAAAATTCTATCTCAGCTCTCTTGATATATC
Source organism: Eudiplozoon nipponicum (assembly GCA_029291075.1). NCBI lineage: Eukaryota > Metazoa > Platyhelminthes > Monogenea > Mazocraeidea > Diplozoidae > Eudiplozoon > Eudiplozoon nipponicum. The sequence continues at coordinate 37,612 of JAQBSW010007552.1, read as the reverse complement.
TATTAAGCCTACGTTAAATATGCCATATATTGCATACGTACTTATGATTTGTACTGTTTCGTTGGGAACTATCAATGATACAAGCACGCCTTCCAGTCTCATATTAGAGTAGGGAAATTTTAAAATGGACTCGAGCATATAATGGACTCGCTATAATAACTCACAAGGAAATTGAGTGATTATATTAGATTATATAGGACAAATGCAAGATATAAGGGTGTAAAGATTACCTCATTCGGAATTAATGTTCTCATCTATATGTTATCAAATATATGTTTTTGGTTTTGTTTGTTGCATATTTTCATTTAAGACAAACGAATTTTGATTTATTCATTAACTAATGTATCTAAAAAGTAGTATCTGTAGTGCATTTGTTTACGAATCACATAATTTAAAACCGGCGAATCGATCAAAGATAAACCAAAGTCAGAATGAGCGGAATGTATAATCTCATGTGCACATGGGTTTCATTTTTACTGGAGACAATAGGAGCCGGTATAACCTGTATACTCACTATATATTTTATTGGGGAATGTAGGAAAATTGGACGGTGTAATCTCGTATAAAATTTGGTAAACCTGCATAAGTACAGCTAATTTAATATAATTCCCCCCCCCCCGCAATGCGACTACAAAGGCAACTCACTATATTATAGCATATTTACCAAGCCTGTTAAGGCCACTAACACTATGGTTGCTGTGTCAGTACCTGATACGAAACTATAATTTACAAATAGGTACATGGTACTAACACAATGGTTGCTAAGTTTGTGCATGAGATTAACACAATGGATTTCAAGGTATGCTAAAGTTCACCCAAATTGAGATTTATAACTACGCCTGAACACCTATTACTCTTACAAACCCACCCATTCTAGTCTTAATCAATATCACTTATCACAATTCGCAGTTATCATGGAATCATTCAATTAAAGATATAACAGTTATAAACTGTTGGTTGCGCAGAACAAATATATATGCCATTATGTGTTACGTGTTGTGCACCAAGTAACACATTAGTTAAAATATTACTAGTAAGATAAACCAAAGTCAGCATGAACGGGAAGTATAAGCTCATGTACACGTTCGTTTCGTGGAAAAATCCTATAAATAATTGATTAAATATAAGGCATTTTTATTGAGCCAAATGACTTCTGATATATTGGAAAACTTAGTAAGTATATTGTCTGCAAAAATGTAAACTCTGACTGCAGAGTTAGAAATAATGAAATATCGGATGGAAGATACAATAATATTCAATTCTGAGGGAAACCGCATAAACGACCCAAACAATGTCGGTTAAGTCAACAGATATCGCTTACCCGTTTTTCAGGTAATCATTGCATCATTCAATCAAATATATCAATTAGTTATTGATCGTTGCGGAGAAATAATATATGTCAAATTGTCCCACATTCCTCACTCATAGTGCGTATAGGGCTTAAAATCGGCTCCTACTGATGAGTCGCCAATAAGCACGAAATAATTGTGCACATGTGATTATATTTTCCGTCCGTCATGACTTTGCTTTATTCTTCTGGTCATATTGTATCTAATTTGTTGCTAGGTGCACAACTCCTAATACATAATTGCATTTATAATAGCCCTGCGCAACAAGCAGTATCTAAGTGATCAGAGAATTTGTTTCTTCATAAGTTGAGTTCTTTATTAGATCTACGCGTTATCTTAATGCTTCTCCATAGTAATATCATTGCATTGTGAGAGACGATTGTGTTTCTTTCCTTGCAAACTGAGCAGACTTTAGCCGAAGTTTTTTCTATTTTATGAATATCAATGAATCGAAACTTATGGAGATGAATAATTTTCCCGATTATTCTCTAATCTCAGTAATGAGACTTTTTATATTGTTGCCACTAATGCTGTATTGTTGAACTTAACTTCACATGTTTGCTATATCAGATCTCTTTGATACATCACAAATATATCATGAACATCCGCAATTTCACTTTCAACTACCCAATGTTCTTACTTTGCTGTTTTTATTTTCTTAATGTACAATCACATTGTACGGCGCTTGCCATTAATTTATTGCTTCAGAACAACAACTTAAGCTCTTTTGGATGCCTTTGTGGGGATTTTAAGTCGTGCTTGATTTGATGGATTTTTTTTGTGTTCTTTGTCAACATTCCTTTACAGCATTAAAACACCATTTAATTTTCCCGTCCAAACGCTACCAAGTGTCTGAATTTGATGAACTGGGTTATGTTAGATTATTTTCAAGCCTTGCATGTGGTTGTGCCATCATTTGTATAAACGATATATAATAATTTAAATTATCATCAAATGTAGATTTCTTTGGAATTTTTGAGTGTCAGAATGTTTTTGACAGTGTCAACCTTAGTCCCAAGTTTGTTCGTAACTCTGTGACTGACTGAGATTCAGAGAATGCTCATTTGTTCGTTTATAATTTGCATCAGACTTCACTTGCCAATTCAAAGGTTGGTCTTCTTGAAACCTTGCAGATGTTTGTAAAGATCATCCGCGACGATTATATCATCGATGTAAGAATCTTTTTCCGTCCATAATTTATGAATTGTTGAAACGTTTCTGATGCGTTAAATGCACCAAAGAGATTTTTCGTCTATTCATAAGTATCAAACTGTTTTATGACAATCCGTTTAACTATGTTGTAACGGTCAGCTCCGCGTTACATCCCAACAGGGTCAAAATTGTCAGATCCGGTTTACCTTAGGGTCACATATACTAATTCTGGTTTTAGACAATATTTCTCCTAATTGTGATTTTAGAAACAGTCTCTGTGTGTTTCAAACAGTTAAAATTGAGATTTCTTGAACTGCAATTTTATTTGTAATTAATAGGATTTTGTTTAATAATAACTGACACCCGCGCGAGTTACGCCGGTAGCATGCAGTGGATTACTGCGTTTTGGCTGTCAAAGCCAGGATTTATATTTTTTGTGTTTTTATTCGATTATCCGTGACTATTAACTAGACTGCTGAGCCATTTTGGATTAATTTATTTTGTTTTATGACTTCATGCTTTGTACCTTGTGTTAACAATACTTTATTTTGTTGCCTTCTAGAGCACGGTCAATTTTGACTAACATTGAATTTTAATTTACTTTTTAATATTGTTCAGAATACATCTATGATACTTTGACTTAGCATTTTCCCATCACGACACTGGGATATAAAGCGAGACTGATTATAAGCAGCTACTAGGCATATGTAGGAATATCTTAGCATTACTAAATAAACCGCTACTCCACAAAATACCACCTACATAAATGCAACACATCCTACATAAATTGTGCCCTGTCTTGTCGAGCTCACATCCAATTATTAATCAGCAACCCTAGTAACTGAGAATATTAAGCAGGCGGTAGTCCTCCTGGTAGCCCAAGCAAATTGTATGAATGCTACTTTAATGTGTATCCGGTAAAGCGGCGAAGACACGCAAGAAAACAAGTTCTGAGCCACAAAACACATCGAGCTACTTTCTCGAGATCACAATCCTCGAAGCCATCCACATAATGACGGGTGACGACAATTATTACTGCCATCCTTACTCGACAGAGCATGCACACACAAGATGATGTCCAGCTCAGGAAATGCAGGAGCCCGGTGGCGAGCCGAGCTACATACCGCACCACCATATGGACAAAGTACAAGATATGCGAGTTCGATCCAGCCCAAATTGACGAATGGATCGACGATGTTAATTTATTGGCCAAGGTGTCCAATATAGCAGAAGAGGGTTACATCTTTTTGAGGGTATGGAAGACAATAACCATTTCTTACAGACGCCAACTCAAAGACATCCTGCATCAATACACCGATGGCACATGTTTGCAAACATGGCAGAGACTGCAGCGCGCCCTCAAGCAGCGCCTGACATCAGATCGGGAAGACAGGCTTACAGAATTGATGACTCATATGTCCCGAGGTAGCTGCTCGCCTTCCGATCTATTTAGAGAGACGAAGGTGAAAGCCACTGAATTCAATTTACCCAATTAAATCTTGATGCGATTATTCATTCGGAAGCTTATCCCGGCATTCCAAGAAATGGCCACGTTCCTGCGCGACACTATTGAAGTGAAAGACGACATACTGCTGGTACATCTAGACAAAAAAATGAAGCAAGCTTGCCACATTTATTTCGTGAAATGCAACTGATGAAGGCCTACGGTAAGCTAGGCCGAAATATTTTGCCAAAAGAAAATTACTGGAACAATGAAAGCTGCGTTAGTCAAAACGCAGATCAGGTAATTTCAATTAATCCAGGTTCGCAACAAAGAAATTCCTTCAAGAAACTTCTAGACAAGTGGAGGAAGAAACACTACTGCAGCTCACCTGCCTTAGTGCAAGGTTGCATCTCACCATGCCTGTCCGAGCCTCAGTTTTTAGCATCATCATCATAAACTAATGTCATCAATGAGCGCCTCATTAGCCTGCTCGAGAACCTCACTGTTAGGTCAAATTCGGCCTTAGTCGATGCTGTCCACTATAGACGCGACCAAAGAAAGCGTGACCAGCGTCGACAACCGTCCCGAAACAGCACCAGGAGGTCGACTTTTGGAGGCCGGGCCACAGTTCCCGAGCTTCCGGCGGAGTTTTGTCCGAATCATCGCAGATATGGCCATTCCACGCGCTATTTCCTGAGAAATAGCTGTTGATTCTAGAGCACAAACGCAACGTTTAGATGAGCGCGGTTACCTTCGAGAACTCAGGATGATTCGCCAATGGAGGATTCGGAAAACTTCCGGGGTCAGCCTGCTCTTCGGCAGTAGAGGCTAAAGATCTGAAAATTGTTGGTCGCCTAACGTCTTCTGACTCAAAGCATGTTAATTTCGCGGTAGAGCGCAATCAAACTATTGTTATTACAGCCACGGCTCTAGTCAAGTCATACTTCTAACGCCCAAAGGCTTGTAACCAGCCTCATTGAGATTTGCCAGTATCAACATTTTTTGCATTCGTGACTCAAACTCTGGCGAATTATTCCTCATAGACACTGATTCACACGACAGCTTACTGTGCCAAAATTATTTTGAACCCACCCACACAGTCAACACCAGGCATCTTACCTTTGCAAATGGCTCCAGTATAGCGATTTTTGGAGTACGAGTACATACAATCTTTAAAAGAAACATGTTGCGAGACAGGGAATAGATTATTTACCTGGTGTTCGGATTGCGTACCGAAATGTTTGAATCCATTGTCATCATGATTTTTCCAAATATTTCGATATCCATGTACGGATATCTTTTTCAATGGAATGTACATCACACACTAAGTTGACAATCAATATGTCAAGTGAAAATATTAGTTTAAACTGCCCCATTTATACTTGTTGTTAGATCTCTTAAGTAAAACTTGTTTTTTTGAAAAATAATGCTAGAAAAGTGTATGTCATATTGTTTGTGTGCATGTCTGCATATATACAATCTTCGCAATAAGATTACAGTGTGAAATATTTGGAAAAATCATGATGACAGTGGATTCAAACATTTCGGTACGCAATCCGAAAATCAGGTAAATAATCTATTGCCTGTCGCGAAACATGTTTCTTTTAAAGCTCATTTAGGTACTAAGTACGGTGTTATGCCAGTGAAGCTGCTAAACAGATATCAACACTTGAAGAAACAATTAGTAAGGCAAGTGGAAAATATTCGTTTCATTAAAATATGTTTAAAACATTGCGTAATTCCTAAATGCCATTTCATTTAAATGATAAAGGTAGATCTCTTAAACATGAACTGACTTTGAACATAATGAATACATTGATTAGCGATTTAGAAAAACGCAAATACGAACTTATCAGAGATAAAACTAAAATAAGATCTTTGTTACGTTACTTTTTGCACGTGGATGACTTTAAATGTATAGAAGATTTTACTGATGGCGCACGCAATAGAGAGATTAAAAAGGTTCAGGTCAGGCATGATAGAAAATTAGGAAATTTGGGCATCTATAGACAGACCATAACTAAGACGTTCCCTGCTGTAACTAATCGAGTGGTAAACATTTCTAAAATAAATATTAATGATTATCAGCTAGAAATGCTTAATCGGGGTCTGAATACAGCTATCCAAATTGAGAAATCACCAAAAAATGAGATAATTACTGAGGCTGTTAAAACAGCACAATTCCTCTCAGACAAAAATAAGGTTATGTTTGAAATAGACGTACCGCAGCTGTGCTAACCTGTGAAGATGCAAAATATAAACAAAATTATGCAATAAAAAGTCTCAGGAAAGAATTAATAGCAAACAGTGTGATATGCTTGAAAGCAGATAAAGGAGGAGCGACGGTTTTGATGAGTCAATCTGACTATAATGCAAAAACGTATGAACAACTAGACAATATAGAGGTATACACTAAAATTAATAAAGATCCTACGGATAAGCTACAAAGAGAAGTTAAATTATTGGTCAATAACATGATTGCTGAAGGAGAATTAGATCAAGCGCATGGTAACGCTCTCATACAAAGAGATACAGTCGCTCCTATAGTGTACGGTTTATTAAAGTTACATATACTAGGCAACCCTTTGAGAATTAGTGTTAATGTCGAACACTCTCCAACATATAATATGTCTAAATTTTTATGTCATAGAATAAAGAAATATTCGTACTTCTTAGACCATACTTTGAGGAGTTCATACCATTTGGTTAAGGTTGTCGATATATGCGAGCTAAAGGAAAACGATAGATTGACGAATTTAGATGTGGTGTCCATGTACACCAATATACCATTACACAAAGCACTAGATTATTTTCAGCGTTTCCTGGTTGATCATCCAGTAATATAAGAAGGAAGCAAAATGAATATGAGACATGTCATGAAGATGATGGACTTATGTATGTCCTCCACTTATTTTAAATTTATGAATGAATTTTATAAGCAGATTAGAGGGGTTCCTATGGGACAACCACTGTCAGTTCCAATGGCTAATATCTTCATGCATTACATGGAGAAGACCCTGTTAGATATAACGCTCATAAATCCTAAATTGTATATAAGATATTTGGATGATATACTCGTTATTTGGAATCACGTGGAGAATCAACTGATAAATTTCTTAAATATAGCAAATCAGGTGAGCGAGCTGAAATTTACAATTGAAAATGAACCATGTGGCAAATTACCATTTCTGGATGTCAAGTTAATTAGAAATGGTACAAAACTAGAACGTGATGTTTATAGAAAGGATACTTACTCAGGTATCCTTCTTTATTTCAATTCAAATCACCTATATAGAATGAAAATCGGTATCTTAAAATCGATGATAATAAGAAGCTTAAGATTAACAGATAAAAAGCATAGGAAGATTGAATTAGGTAGACTGCGAGAAATATTCAGTGCTAATTGGTATCTTCTAAAGTTAATTGAAGCCACTATAATGAGCGTTAAAAGTAAACTTAACCATGACTGCAAGTACGTGAAATCAAATAAAACAAAAGATGATGGGATGGTAATGGTAATACCTGATTCTAAACTAAGAAGGAAAATCAAAATGATAGCATCCAAATACAATATACGTACTATTTTAAAAAGGACCGTTACACTAGGTATTAAACTGCCCAACCAAAAAGAGAAAATAGAACCATTAGACACATCAGGAGTATATGAAATTCCATGTAACGACAGTAACCTGATGTATGTAGGTGAAACCATGCGTCCAATTAGGGTAAGAAGAGGGGAACATAAAACCGCATGCAATTATGGCCATGTTAATAGATCAGATCTTGCACGCCGTACAGTCGAGACAGGACACTGAATTAATTGGAATGGGTGTAGACGTACATCAATTTGTGGCCGTAGTAGATCGACTAGATTGATTAGAGAATCCATAGAAATTAAATCGAGAAATGATATCATGAATGAAACAGCCGTAGAAAAATCACTAGGTCCTCTTTGGAATACAGCATTAAATAATAGTAGGAAACGTAGATTGCACGAATCTGATTCCGAAACTCGCTCAAGTAAAAGAATAAGAACACTGGATTGATATTAAATTATAGAGGTGCAGAGTGAGTAATTCAATATCTCCTAATTTATTATCTGATTGTGTTATAATTTCATCCTTGATTACTTGTTATCTTATTTGATCTATTATCTTACGTTCTGTTGTTAGTGTAACACTTTTAACAAACATTTATCTATACATGATGGGAAGGTTTATTTTTAAAAAAAGCCCAATTTTCTTTGCACTATTACAAGTATCTTTATTTATCAGGCAATTTTCAATTTCTTTACGAACCGTTTAATTTAACTTTCTACACTATTGAAGCACTTTATCCGTTTCTAATTTAATTTTGCTACCTCTTAATTATTTTTTCTATTCATAGTATCTTGCCCTCTCCACATCGGAATGCCAATCGTAATTACATCATTTAAGGAAAGTACGTGTAAAATAGGGCTGACGTGTGCATTTAGGAATTGAGATTTATCATTTTAGTTTCACTTTAATGAATGCTGCACGTGCATGTAATTACATATAACAGATTAGTTCTCAGTCTTAAGTATACGCTCACGCACATAAACACAAACACGCTTATCCAGTGAATAGTCAGATATTGCCAAATCGCTTTAATTTCACTGGGATGAGTGTACACGTGCATTAATTGATTACTTCTCAATCCAAAACAAACGAGAGCACATACACACATGCATGATGTACGCTTATCTAGTGAATTGTCAGTAATTGTTATTAAATCACTTTAATCTCATTGCAAAGAATGCATACATGCAGACATATACACAAACCAATTTGACATATACTTTCCTAGCATATTTTCAAAAAAACAAGTTATGCTTAAGAGATCTAACAACAAGTATAAATGGGATAGTTGAAACTAATATTTTTACTTGACATACTGATTGTTAACTTAGTGTGTGATGTACGTTCCACTGAAAACGATATCCGTACATGGATATCGAAATATTTGGGAAAAACATGATGACAGTGGATTCAAACATTTTGCTACGCAATCCGAAAATCAGGTACATACAATCTTGTTCAATTATTCTATCATCATTGCCAACACGACAAGAAAATCATTGGACGTGATTTCCTCGAACACTTTGACCTTACTATACGTCCAAAACCACGAGAGTTACACACTGCTGACGATCAATTACTATCATCAGCGGAGGTAGCACACACGAATATCATTATACGCCTTTCGGTCTCAAGAACATATCTCAAACATTTACTAAAAGGTCTACCTTATGTAATTGCTTACTTAGAAGACATTCTGGTATTCTCCAACTCAATGTCCAAATATATGCAACATATTGATACTCTACTCACACGTCTATCAGACCATGGCCTCCGGCTTCATGGCAACAAATGTGTCTTTGCACAAAAATCAATTGAATACTTCGGTCATCAAATTTCCGAGAAAGGCATGACACCTCTATCTGCTGAGGTTTGTGCCATTCAAGATCTACAGTCTCCAACCACCGTTCGAACGTTACGATGGTTCTTGGGCAAGATCAACTACTATTCTCGATTCGTGCCTTACCTTACCAAGATTCTGGCACCTCTTCACAAATATCTCGTGCCAGAAAGCCGTTTTGTCAAGAAATCACAACCGATTCAGCTCAACGTGGACGACATGCAGGCTTACGAGGATGCCAAAAGGGCCCTATGCAAAGCGACCATGCTACATTCTTCTGATTGGTCTCAACCTTCTGAATTGATCACTGACGCACCCGACGTTGCCATAGGCGCAGTACTTCAATAGTCTATCAATGGTATATACCGACATAACGTCTTATACTCGCAAAAACTAAAACCTCGCGAGACGCGATATAATACATTAGGGAAAGAGTTACTCGCAATCTACCGGTCGATCCTACACTTCCACACCTATCTGGATGGCCGAAAGTTCAAGATCTACACTGACCATCTTCCTCTACTTCCGATGCTCAGAGGAAAGAAAGAGTATTTATATTCACGACGTGTCAACTCACAACTTACACGAATACACGAGTATGAATATGAAGTCACTCATGCCAAAGGATCAGAAAATGTGGTCGCAGACTCCCTGAGCCGTCCTGCAGATCTTTGTGCCTCAATCATGGGTCCTTCACCTATAAGCACTCAGGAATTGCAAGCAGCTCAGCAAGATGATCCATCACTTCGGACATTTGATTTCAATCGCCTGAAAACATTTGATTATGATGGAGCTCTGTCGCAGTGTGAAATAACTGGCGTGGGCCCTCGGCCGTTTATACCTGAAAAACTCCGTCACAAGATCTTCGAAGTCTACCATTCAATGAGCCACCCATCTGGCGAAGCATCAGCGGAAATTCTATCCAGAACGTATTTTTGGCCTGGCATGCGGCGAGATGTCAAGAAGTGGTCAAAACAATGTCTAGAATGCCAGACATGCAAAGTGACGAGACACACCAAAACGGCGCCACAAGTCGTCAAATTGCCCAAAGTATGGTTCACGCACATACACTGTTGATCTGGTAACATTACCTGCTGTGAACAATATACGCTATCTACTGTCAATACGGGATCGCACCAGTCGATGGTATGAGCCCATACCACTGTCAGACATGAAGCAAGACACTGCCAGTTATGCTTTTGATTTCAATTGGTTCGCTTGGTTTGGTGCTCCAGCTGAAGTGACAACCGATTGTGGCGCACATTTCCTCAGCGAATAGTTCGCAGCCATACTGAAATATTATAGTGTCGAACACTCCGTGACCGCCGCTCAAAATCTTAGAGCAAATGGCTTCGTCGAAAGGCCACAACGGGAACTGAAAGCTGCGCTCAAGGCCAGCCCAGAAGAAAATTGTCTTGCGGCTTTGCCGAAAGTACTCCTGTCAATGCGTACAAGACCTCGAGAGCCGATCAAATGTAGCTCCGCTGAAATGGTATTTGGCGAATGCCTACGGCTGCCTGGCGAACTAGTCCGATCACGGTATGAAACTGCGATAACGATGAACGATCTGGCATTTATCTTTCCAATTCGCAGTTGCCTACAGTATAACACTCAGAATCGGCCGATTTGTCCTACACATCAGCAACATGGTCCAATATATAAGCAAAAAGATTTTGATAGCTGCAAACGGTTATTCGTCAACAACGACATGGATAACAGGATTCTAGCCATACCGAAACGCGGTCCTTATCATGTGTTAGATCGACGTCAGCATTACATTATTTTGGAGATAAATGGCAAAGCTGAAGCTGTCTAAAAACACAGATTATCCGCGGCCGACGTTGATTCAAACGATCCGCTGTTCTAGGATGTTGACCTATCAAGCGGCCAAGAAACGATTATTTCACCTCAAGACAGTTTTACTGACCACGGGATGATGCCCGACATCTCACCTGCAACAGAGCCAATTGACGCCGTCACGCCGCCGCGAGATATAGAGGAACCAGATTCAGTGTCGACAGAGCCAAAATCAGTGTTTATTCGTTACGGCAGCGCCACAACACCTCCTATAAGGTAAGCCCCCTTCATTGCGTACTAATTTTCGTTGTCAGAGGGTGTGTATGTAACACGCGGCTCCGCGTAACAACCCAACGATGTTCAATTTTGACAAATATAGTTCTCTTGAAGGTCAAATAGCCTAACTCTGGTTTTAAACAATATTTCTCTTAACAATGATTTGAGCAACAATCTATAGTAGTTTCAAGCAGTTTTAATTGAGATTTTTTGAACTGCATATTTAATTGTAACTAATATGGTTTTGCTTAATAATAATAGATGCCCGCGCGCAATATGAAAGTAACATGCAGTGGATTTATGTGACAAGACGATCAAAGCTCGGATTTACTTTTGTGTTTCTTTTAATCAATTATCAGGGACTCTAAACCATACTCCTAAGACTTTTCGGATTTGCTTTTGTGGTTCTTTTCATCAATTATCAGTGACTTTAAACTAAACTGCTAATCATTCTGGATTTATATCCTCTTGCTTTTTCAATCCTTTATCGTGTTTATTGTGACTACTTTTGTATAAGACATTTAATTGTGTTGACAATATATTACTTTGTTGCCGTCTAGAGAACGGTCTATTGGAATTAACAGTGAATTGATTCATGCTTTGCAACATTACATTCAATAAACGTCTGATGATCCGGCTTAGACTTCTCATATCACCCTTCGGAAGAAGATCAGGGACTAATTATGAGAACGGATAGTAACAATAGCCCCGCAAAACCTATTACAATACATACAAAATCTCCTACAGTACATTGAATAGTTATGTCTAAATCCTTAACTTCTTGCAGAAGTTTAATCTCATCAACATAATTAATCACAGCATCATGAAACTAAACATAATTAAACTCTGTTCTATTACCTATTTTAAAGCTCTCGTCTTTTTACTATTTATTCTCAGCCCTAGTGTTATCAAATATCTACTTAAATCATACAAATCTATTGTTACATTGTTTTTGGAGAAGTCGACATTTTTGGATCAATTGGAAAGACTATTTCTAAATCATCAGCGAATTTGCAAACTCGACCGTTAAGGATCGTAGTTTCCAAATGTGCAAATACGATTTTAAATAAAATTAGCCCCAAACTTGATTCCTGTGGAAATTCACTTGTTACTATGTTCGATTTTGATATCAAATCATTTACTTGAATACTCATTCTTCGGCATTTTTTGCATTAATTTAGTTAGCCATAATTGTATATTTAATTTTTTTCTCTCTTTGCTTCGCCAATTATTCTGTTGCACTTTAAGAAATATTGGGGAAATACAATAGGATTTCGATGCGTATACGTTATTTAAATAAATAAATATGTCAAATAATATTTTTTAAATTTCTTTGCGTCATGGTTGCTTGTTTTACATTGAGGAAACAAGCTTGTGCGAGCATCTTGAATGATTCAATTTTTTAAAAATTTGGCAGTGTCTACTACTGAAGAGTCTCCAGTAAGCACGAAACGTATGCTTAAATGAGATTTTACCTTTTGTAAATCCTAAATTTGTTTTATCTTAATGATCTTATTTGAGCTTATTTTGGTAATAGGTACGCAACACATAATACACAAAGGCACATATATTAGTTTTCCGCATCAAACAAAATATAACATTCATAACTTTAATTGAATAATTTCATGATTACTTCGAAATGTCTAGCTGATAGTGACCAAGACTAGAATGTATGGATTTGCTGGAGAAAAAAGTTCTCAGAAAAGTTGCAATTCTCAATTTTGGTGAAATTTAGCGTACCTTTAAATCCATTGTTTCGTTACCATTTACCGACTCGGCATATTGAGAACCATTTTGTTGCTATACTTTAATTATACAGTATATATTATATATAGTGAGTAGACTTTGAAGTCACATTGTCGAAAGCTTTATATGAAGTTAACTCCACTATTTATCTAAATCACATTCGTATTAAAGTTTGTACTGTTAAAATTTCCATCCTTTATTGACCAAATAAATATTGACTATACGGCATATTATCGGCTCCTACTTATGAGTCGTCAGAGAGTGTAAAACGCATGTAAAGTTAGATTTATACCACTTGTACATGCTCAATTTTTCTCCTTGTGGTTTTATTTGAACTAAGTTATTACAAGGTCACAATACCTAATACAAAATTTCATATATACTAGTTCTTCTCAACTAACAATATATATATAAGCATCCGTGTTGAAAATGTCGTCGATTTCCACTTTAATTTCATAGATAGAAACCAGCCATCATCCTCACACTTACAAATCATCTAAAACTTCTCAAAAAGTTTTAAACCAGAGGTGTTCCGGTCAATTTCAATTATCAATATTTCATGCAAGTCAATGAATTGGATTTGGTGATTCCGTTATGAAGTCTACTAGCTAATGTCGACATGTTCTATTCGAAGACATTCATGCTTCAACCACTTATTAAAAAATACTGCCACTCGTATATCAGGTATTTTGATGTCATATTTTAATAATTAATGGAAATATCGAAAAATGTCATACTTGTATATTTAGGCAAAATGAACAATCACATTCAGTTTATTTGAAAGCATGAACACACTTAGTCTAATGTACTATCTTTTCGTGATCTAATGCTACTGACACAGAAAGATGGCAGGCTATAATAGAAAATATACCGAAATAAAAAACTATAACGGCGCTGTTCCAATTTATAAAGAGAACTTTGATTCTCAATTTACCTTAAAGAATAAAGAATATCTGCACTGATGAACTTCACTGTTGAGAATTAGCGGCTGGAACACGCTTTATAAATAACGGTTATTGAAAAGTTTGTTGAATAAACATTTGGCATAAAATATGGCAGAAAAGCAATGAAATCGCTTCAAAACAAAAGACGGTATATGTCAAAATAACATTTAAAGGGGATGCTTCCTCCAAAACATATAATGGAAAAATTAGAATAATAACTTCTCAGATGCATAATACACAATTGTGTTTCTTCATACACTAAACGTCTGCTTAAGGTAATTGTAAAAGATAGCTTAACTGCGTTCAAACAGTCCATCAATATTTATTCATATAAAGTTAAGGGCTGTTCTGTGCGCCATGAAGGATGGACTAGCCTATTACTGCTAAAGCTGACTCGACAGCATTTATAATATACACAGCTGACATGGGAGAGCTTTTCCATAAGAGATGATTGCATTATTTATGAAAATCACGCTCCAAGTAAAAAACTATAAGTAATTACGCACTGTGAAGGCTGTTGGATGCAGCATCATTTATCCTCAGCTAAATAAAACAGAAGTTTGTACATTAGCCAATTATAAACTGGTGAAACGTTTGTGTGTATAAGCATATGTTCATGCGTGCTGCAGCAAGTACGTTTTCCGCTTCTCGTTTATTGCTGCATAATATGTGGTTAATCAAAGATTATTCCCTGTGATTTCCAAACATGTGACTATATGAAGTATGTGATATCACATTCCATTTGACATTCGGCTAGATGGAAATGACCCTTTTTCTTGATATGCTTTAATATCCCGCATTCTAAAATATTTATGCTACCATAAATGATATATTCGTTAATCCAAATTGTGGTAAATGAATTATAATAAATTTAACATTACAGTTTCTCGATATGAACAACTACAGCAATTCAACCTTTAAACTGCTCGTTTGTAACATTCGGCTCCGCGTTAAAACCCAACGATGTTCAATTTTGACAATTATAGTTCTCTTTAAGGTCAAATAGTCTAAATCTGGTTTTCACACAATATTTCTCTTATTTGTGATTTTAGCTACAATCTCTGTTAGTTTCAAGCAGTTTTAATTGATATTTTTTGAACTGCAAATTTAATTGTAATTAATAGAGTTTTGTTTAATAATAATAAACACCCGCGCACAATATGCAGGTAACATGCGGTGGATTTTTGTGTCTCAATGATCAGACACTGGATTTACTTGTATCACATGCCTTAACCATTTTTTACACAACTACTAACAGTTCAGCTATGATTCTACTTATCCAAACTTCAGGTTTTTCTCAATCCTTTATCTGAAACTCTATAGTTCAATGGATTTATGTGTTTCAACGTTCAAAACCTAGCAAACATTGGAATAATTATTTGTGGTGCTTATTATGACAGCTTTTACACGATTTCTTTCCATCAATTATCAGTAACTATAAACCATATTACTAAGACCTTCCGGATTATTTATTGTGTTTCTTTTCATCAATTATCATTGACTTTTAACTAAACTGCTAATCAGTCTGGATTTATATTCTCGTACTTTTTCAATCATTTACATGAATTTATCACGATTCTGCCGATTGTGTTTATTGGGACTACTTTTGTATAAGACATTTAATTGTGTTGACAATATATTATTTTACTGCCGTATAGAGCACGGTCTATCTGGTTTAACAGTGAATTGATTCATCCATTGCAACATAATTTTCAATAAACGTCAGATAACATGGATGAGTCTTCTCACTTCACCCTTCGAAAAAAGGTCAGGGACTAATCATGTGTACGGATAGTGATAATAGCCACCATGGAAATGTAGGAATGGGATAATATTACTAAATAGACAGCTACCCCGCAAAACCTACCTTTCTTAATAAATATTAAAAATATCATCTGGATCAAATTTTAAACAAATTAAGCACCGAGCAATTTAGAAGACAACTTAGCATGAGGCACTCAAGCTAGTCGGTAATTTGTTGTAAATTTGATATATCTTTTAACCCTTTGATTTTGTGAGCGAGCTTTCTTACCATATAAGAACTGATCGAAGCATTTCCCCGCAGTTTCCTTGCTGCTTCCCCATCGATCTAATATAAACATCTGTCCATTTGTGTATGTGATTTTTTCAATACATTTTCAAAACTCACTAGGATATAATTGTGGAAATATATAGTATTGCGTACAAGCCTATATGCTCTAAGATGCAGGACTAACACTTTAAAAAAATTCCACTTAGACAGCTTCTGACAATGTTGGAAATAATTTTTAAATTTGATTCCATGGTGCGACAGTATACTTCAAGTTCATCCTTATCCAAGTTACATAAGTTTTAGCATCATATCATTTAATAATATGTTTCTCTTCATTAACGCTTATCTTCCTTGGCACAACCAACTATTCTTTCTAAATGTCTCTTAGCAGATGGTATACACAGGATTTTCTTGCCTAGATATGACAATCGAGTTTGCATTCTATTAACTTTAATCATCATACTCATATTATATAAAAAATTTTAAGTTACCTAAATATAACCTGATAAACTTCTAGATATTTTATCACCTTGTAAAAGGCACAGATCTACAAATGATAAGAAATCCTCCGCAAAGTTTATTCAAGGTCCAATCTCAACGAAGCATTGAATAACATGACCATTAATATTCTTGATATTTGTTGTCATGGTACAACCATGTTTTTACCAAAATTATTAAATCAAATAAACTGTTGGTTATATAGTTAGTTACCATTTAAATTTTATCAATCCTAAGCTATATACTCGCGATACTCCACTTGTAAACTTGATAAATTATGATTGCCTGTTAGTTAAAAGAATAATTAAACGAACATTGGTTGCGCGGGTGGTGATAACAATTATTATATTCAAGGTTGGGGTCTTGATATAAACACCTGGCCCATTAATTACTTACATATGTCAGTATAAACTAATAAGGCGTTTGAATAACCACTTGTTAAAGAAGAATTATTTTAATTAATTTCGGAACAACCTTTGCTTAAATCCATGTAAAAAAATTTTTGTTTGCTTTTTCTCAGCTTTATTTTTCGGCATT
The DNA here is from genome assembly GCA_029291075.1 of Eudiplozoon nipponicum. NCBI lineage: Eukaryota > Metazoa > Platyhelminthes > Monogenea > Mazocraeidea > Diplozoidae > Eudiplozoon > Eudiplozoon nipponicum. Next base: position 20,398 of record JAQBSW010007552.1, on the reverse strand, counting down.
TGTATATTTTGTGTAAGGTGCGCTGTAGAGAATGAGAAAAACTGCTAATTTTATTTGATTCTGCAATATTATAATTAAATAATCGAAAGTTGTATTGTAACACGTGGCTCCACGTTACAACCCAACGATGTTCATTTTTGACAAATATAGTGCTTTTTAATGTAAAATAAACTAATTCTTATTTTATACAATATTTCTCTTAAATGTAACATTAGAAACAATCTCTGTTAGTTTCAAGCAGTTTTAATTGAGATTTCTTGAACTGCAATTTTATTTGTAATTAATATGGTTTTGTAAACGCCCCGGCTTCAAGTAAATGCCGTACGACGTTACAAACTCGGTTAAGGTGCTCTGAATAGAGATTAGTTACTGATAAGGGGGGTCCTTAATAGGGCCTTTTGGCGTGCTCAAAGTTATATATATATATATATATATATATATATATATATATATATATATATATATATATGTAAGTTGATGTTCTGTTCCTTGGGTGGACTCTGGTTGTGGTTCCTGCTGTTGTTATCACGATGTGGATAACTTCGTTGAAGTTCTGCATTAATTGGCTCGTCTTGCTGGCTGAAGTGCAACACGGTGAGTCACGAATGTTGCCAATTGTTGGTGAAACAAATCAATATCCAGCGTAGGTATTGACAGCCGACAGCACGCACATGTGTAACACGAGGCAGAACGCACATACGACACAACTGACTTGCATGGTAAATTACCGTGCTTAAATAGCATGCAATATGTCTACTTGCACACTATTGGTTAAACGTGGTTAAACGGCAATTTCGCTTTTTTCTCATTGGTGCAACATAAATAAATTTGAATTTAATTTACGCAATATGTCGGCCATTGATTTGTGTCGTTACAACACTTTCCACTCTGAAAAAAATGGAAAAAATTCCTCTCTGCGAGGCTAGATAGGAAATGCATGACAGAGTTCGAACCAAGTTAAGCAAAAATATGATGAACCATAAGTGCTGGGCTTAAATATGCTTGTTGGTTGCTTCAACAATGATATGATGCCAGGTAACCACTAGGAATAGCTACACAAATTGTTAGCTCTAGTGGTCGGTAATAGCACGGGAGGCAAAACATATTGATTGTCAACTAAGTGTGTGATGTGTTTGGCATTGAAAAAGGGTTCCGTAATTGGAACCCGAAATATCTGCAAAAATCATGATGACAGTGGATTCAAATATTTCGGTACGCAATCCGAAAATCAGGTAAATTGTTTATTTCCTGTCGCGCAACATGTTTCTTTTAAATCTTAGAGCAGTGTAAGTTTTTGGAGCCGCAGCGTGAAGATTTCGAGGTAAATCGCCTCTGAATTTGCCAGGTTTAAGATAAAACCTAAGCAGGTTGGATCGTTGTCAATGTGTTTGTATACGACCAAAGGAGCTAGAGTGCTCGACGTTGTGGTCATGACATTTGTAGAGTGGTCTTTGTGCAATTGATAAAGTTGAGATATGCATTAAAAGTGGCCTGTACCATGATATGAAGCTGACCTACTTAGTGTTGCCACGAAGCGTAGCAGTGTCCATGGCGTGTGCAGGAGAATACATTATAATGTAAAAGTATATACATTAAAATCAGAGGTAACTGCATAAAAATATGTACACGAACATTGCCTCAGAGATGGCATAATACCAAAGAACTATTCCAAAATGCTATAAAATTGTTAGCTAAGAACAGCTGGTTATGCCACGTAATACAAATACGAAAAATAACGTAAGGTTAAAAAAATTTGATAGTTAATGCTAATGTTTAAAAAAATCAATTAGGCGTTATACAAATCAGGTTATTGAGAATGTGAGCAGACGGAGCTTGAGACGTGTGTAGAAGGTTGAACGCTCTCAGGATCAGGCGGATCGATAAACGGTTTCAACCTGTCTATGCTTACTGATGTCGGTGTAGCGCCTTGCATAATAATGAAGTATTTTGGTTGTCTGTGCAAAATCGGGTAAGGACCGCGATACTTTGGTTGTAGTGGTGCAACAGCATTATTGTTGTGAACGAGTACTCTTTTGAAGCTGTGGAGCTGCGGATGAACGAAGACTGGACGAGGCGTGTGTCTCGGCTGCTGTTCGGACATGTTACCGAAATGAAGTCAAAGGCGGGTAGCTTCGTTTTGTGGGTCATCTTGTGCCGGTAGTAGACGTGGGAGCTGACTAGGCAGGCGTAGATCCATGCCATACAAGAGTTGTGACGCAGACGTTTTAATGGATTCACGAGTACGGGAACGCATGGCAAGCAGAACTAAAGGTAGTGCATCGACCCAGTTGCCATTAATGGACGAGGATGCTAAAGCAGCTTTGAGTTCCCTATGCATTCTATCTACCATGCCATTAGTTTGGGGATGGTAGGCAGTCGTCTGGAGTAAGATGCATCCCATGTACCGCAAGGTGGTTTTGAAACGATCAGATGAGAAGCAAGTGCCTCTGTCCGTGATGACCTCATTGGGAACACCATAATTGGATATCCCTGCAGAGATAAAACCGTTAGTTACTTCGTCTGCAGAAATTGTGCCAAGAGGTAATGCCGCAGGCCACCGTGTAAATCTATCGATCATAGTTAGAAGGTAACTGAAACCTTGAACCTTTGTCAGATGAACTGTCGATGTGGACGATGGCTAGGCGAGAAGTAGATCGAAAATGTTGCAACTTAGAACGAGTGTGTCGTTTGATCTTGTTTTTCTGACAAATAGCACACTCTGAGACCCATCGTTTAACATTCTGCCTAAGTCTGTGACTCCAGAAACGATCTGTAAGAAGTCGGACAGTCGCTTGGCTTCCTGGGTGGGAAATTGAGTGAATTGAACCAAAAACCTTTCTCTGAAGGCTGGTGGGCAGAACTGGCTTGTTGGGCTGCGTACCCGTGAAGTAAACAATTGGTAAGCCTTCCCACAGACGGCATATGAACTTGGTTGGGTGACGGGCTATTGATCTTTGAATGTGAATGTCACCGCGTTGTTCAGTTCGCAGGAGATTTGGCGTTAGTGCAGGTTCACTGAGTGCCACGGAGTTGACAGTGAATGGTGACGGCGAAGGTGGTTGCAGAGAGACGTCTGGCCTGGACAGGGCATCTGCAATGAAGTTCTGTTTGCCCTTGACGTGAAAGACGTCAAATTGCCATTCGCTTAGACGAGAAAGTTGTCTTTCCACTCTGGCAGGGTACTTGGCGATAGATGAAGTTGCGTTTCAAAGTGCGCTAACTAGTGGTGCATGATCTGTGAAAACAACAAATCTGCTACTGCCAATGATGCTGATAAAATGGCGCACCGCGTCGTGGATGGCGAGAAGTTCTCGGCCGAAAGTGTTGTACCTCGTTTCTACTGGTTGGAGAGTACGCGAGTAGAAACTGATAGGCATCCGAACTCCGTCGATCTCTTGTTCCAAAGTGGCTCCAATAGCGAATTCAGAAGCACCTTTCGTGAGTAGAAATGGCTTTTCGAAATCTGGATGCGTTAGCATTGTGGCATTTGATAACGAGTTGATGGCAAGTCGAAGTAATTCCTCGTCTTCGGATGACCAAGCAATGATGGAATTCTTGCTAAGTCCTTTTCGGTTCCGCAGGTGCCTGCACAGAGGATAAAGTTGTTTTGATAGGCCCGGAAGGAACTTGCGATAATAGTTTAGTACTCCCAGGATTTTCTGCAACTCGCTCACAGTCCTTGGTGACTTGATATTCTTGATTGAATTCGTCTTTGACGGCAACGGTTGAATACCATGGGCCGTGATACGATGCCCTAAGTAGTCGACGGATGAAGCTGCAATCTGCGTCTTGTCACAGTTGATCTTGAGTCCGTGGTTGGATAAGCGTGAGAGGACATTTCGTAGATGTTTCTGCATGAGATTCTAGATCTGGACTGAATACCATAATGTCATCGAGATATGACATACAATAAGCAGAGTCGTCGCGAAGTATGTTGTCTATGAATCTTTGAAATGTCTGAGTAGCACACTTAAGTCCAAAAGGTATGTAAAGATATTCAAAAAGGCCAAATGGAGTGATGACTGCAGTTTTCTCGATATCCTCTGGTGCTACCGGTATGTGATGGTACGCTTGTCTGAGGTCAATCACTGAGAAGAAATTGCTGCCGTTGAGTTTTTAAGTAAAGTGTTGATATTTGGAATAGGATATGCATCAGATTTTGTCACAGAATTTAGCTTACGTTAGTCTCCACAGGCTCTGTAAGATCCATTTGATTTAGGGACTAAGTGCAGTGGTGACGCCCATGAACTTTTCGATGGTCTGATGATTCCCTCTTCCAAAAGCCTTGAGAATTCTTCTTGGGCAGCTTTCAGCTTAGCAGGAGCCAGTGGTCGCTTCTTGAGTGCAATAGGTTGTCCTTCTTTGACGATATGATGCATCGTGTTGGAGACTCGTAGCTCTGACTTGTTAAGATCGAAAGCGATTTGTATTTTCGAAGAGCTGCTGGTATCTCTGCTGAATGATGCACTGGGGTTGGCTGAATGACCTGTAACTCCAAACGCTCGGAGGCAAGTGTCCAAAAATGTTGTTCGAGTCTGGTGGAGGGGTCGATGATTTTTTGATTAGCAAGATCAACAATGAGCCGAAATTTTAGAAGGAAATCAAGGCCTATTATATTATGTGAGACCTTGGCAATGATGAAGTTGTGGGAAAATTCACGTCGTAGACCTATGTTGAGTGTGCGGTATTGGCAGCCATAAGTTGGTATGGGCTCGCCTGTAGCTGTTGCGAGAAGAACGCCTAGCGACATCTCGGCCATTGAATCACCTTTGAGAACTGAGACTGCCGCACCTGTGTCTACGATGAACTCTTCGCCAGTTTTGAAATCAAGAAGGTGCAGAAGTTTGTTGGGCTGTTTGGCCGGGTCATGCAAACAAGTAGGCTGGTGATTGCGACCGGCATTGTCTGTTTGGTTCTCTATGTGAAAAATTCGGCGTGGACGAAAAGAGTCGACAGGGATGTCGGATTGTAGTTGGCTTCTTCCCTGTAGCGCCGTTGATGCCGTTGATGTGCAGAAAGTACGGTCTTCTACTTCCTGCGCCAGACGTTTCCCGATACTGATGCACCCTTGTGCCTGCGGTCTGTTGTCCTCTCCGTCAGCTGTGGAAATTGACACTCATTCGGAAATTCTTCGGAACGACAAAGACAAACTTGGCAAGCATAAAAAACTTCTGGTGGTTATAACACCAGTTCTTTGGAGCATATTTATTAAAGGATTGCGGAGATCTCGATCGCCGCCTACCATTATAATTTGACTTGGAAACGAATTTTGGTCGAGCTTTCACTTGATTTAGCTCGGATTTGGTAATGGCCAATCCTTCTAGAACTTTGCCTATGTTCGCCACTGTTCTCTCTAACGAGGAGATTCTATCATCTTGCGTGGGTGAAGAAAAGGAAGATGGATTCACTTTGGGTTCCAAAACCCTATATTCTAACTCACATATCTCAGATAAGTCATCTATAGAGAGAGTGTTGGGGAGCTGTCTGGCAAAGAGTTTTAATGTTTGGGGAAGATTGTTAATAAAAACAACCTTAGCCTCATGGTCAGAAATGTTGGTTTTATACCAACGTTTCCGTAATTCCCTCAGTATTTCGATGGGGCCAATATTTGGCATATCTAACTGCGCATATTTGTTTATTATCTGCTCAGTTTCCGTGGGTCCCAGCAAGGATTCTACCTCGTTTTGTAGGCCCAAAATGGGATTAGGTAGCTTCCTAATGGCCTCAAGCTTAGGATAAATCCGTCGCTGCAATTCAGAAGGTAGTTTAACAAAAACCTTTGACAGTTTTTGATGACTGTCATAATCAGGAAACGGGGAGAAATCGGAGTCTACGCGCATAAAGAATAGCTCACTATCTCCATCCCAAACAGGAACATCAATATCTAAAATTGGACCTGACATTTTAACAATCTTACGGGATCTTAAAAGCATAAATTTATAGGCAATATGAAAATGTATAAATATACTTTAACGAAACGCTTACCCAAAATCAGCTTCCACAGTTGAATGAGCGCAGAACAAAAGCACGTTTTGTACGTAGGAAATATAAACAGAGGCCCCGTCTGCCTTTGATGCCAATGCATTATTATTTTCCACATTTGAATGAGCGCAGAACAGTACGTATGGTGCCGTTTTGTACGGAGGATAGATGAACAGAGGCTCCGTTTATTATTATTATACCCCCCAAACAAAATTTCACCACAAATCCACGAATATATACCCAACAGATTTCCCAGAAAACCACGATCAGGGTAAAGAAAACACAAATGTCAATCTATTTATCCCAAATAGATGAAAAAGGAAGTCAATTTTATTTATACCAAAAAAATCAGAACAATAATCAATATCCTGGCGCGGTCGCCAATTTTGTAAACGCCCTGGCTTCAAGTAAATGCCGTACGACGTTACAAACTCGGTTAAGGTGCTCTGAATAGAGATTAGTTACTGATAGGGGGCCCTTAACATGGCCTTGGCGGCGTTCTCTTAAGTTATATATATGTAAGTTGATGTTCTGTTCCTTGGGTGGACTCTGGTTGTGGTTCCTGCTGTTGTTATCACGATGTGGATAACTTCGTTGAAGTTCTGCATTAATTGGCTCGTCTTGCTGGTTGAAGAGCAACACGGTGAGTCACGGATGTTGCCAATTGTTGGTGAAACAAATCAATATCCAGCGTAGGTATTGACAGCCGACAGCACGCACATGTGTAACACGAGGCAGAACGCAGATACGACACAACTGACTTGCATGGTAAATTACCGTGCTTAAATAGCATGCAATATGTCTACTTGCACACTATTGGTTAAACGTGGTTAAACGGCAATTTCGCTTTTTTCTCATTGGTGCAACATAAATAAATTTGAATTTAATTTACGCAATATGTCGGCCATTGATTTGTGTCGTTACAGTTTTGTTCAATAAATAGACACCCGCGCGCAATATGCAGGGAACATGCAGTTGATTGTAGTGCATATGTGGATCGATAATTTGTCTTTGCATTCCGATATGATTTCACGCATTAGGACATCAGGTGTTCCTCAATCACATTCACAAATTCTATAGTTCAATGGATTATAATAATTAAATAAGTTAAAACCATAGCAAACAGTGGATTAATTATTTGTGATGTTTTTTCAAGACAGTTTTTACACGATTTTATTCTATCCATCATCAATGACAATATTTATCAGTGACTTTATTTATATCAGCATATATTTTAAATCATTTACATGTATTCATCACGATTCAAACGTTTGTGAATTGATTATTACTTGTGTTGATAATATATCGTTTTTTTGCCGTCTAGAGCACGGTCCGTTTTGTTTAACTGTGAATTGATAATTACTCGTGCATAAGACATTCAATTTTGTTGACAATATATCGTTTTGATGCCGTCTAGAGCACGGTCAATTTGGACTAACTGTGAATATTTTCTTTGCAATATAGTATAAAATACACGTATGATAATTCGACTTAGCCTTCTCACATCACCCATGGGAAAACGGTCGGGGACTAATCATAAGCACGGATCCCAACAGCAGCTACCAGGTCTATTTAGGAAGTGTACAGCAAAAATCCCTCTACAGTATAATAATATTTTTTATAGTTTTAATACGGCAATTCTTAAACATACGGGAATCGTCTATGGCAAGGATAGAAGTACTTCTAAATAGGTTGTCTTCAGAGTTAAAACCGACCATCTCAGTTTTACTGCGAATTGAATTAAGAGTCTCGAGCATATTCACCTGAATTTCCAAATATAAAATGTTTAAAAATTCTTCGTATTATCATAAATGCCTGTCTTATAGAGAAGGAAATTGAGCACGTGATCGAATAATTTATAGGAGTTAGCTTATTTGGCTTATATAATGACTCTTGGATGTCAATCTCTAGAAGACATTCCGAATACACTATATCTAGAGAGTATTCTATTCTTCAGACAGAAACCAAATTGGTGAAAGAGAGGCTTGCACTTGATAACTGGACAGTAACAGGTCCGGTGCAACGTTTTTCAATCTGGAGCCATATGAGTTAGAGTATCACATGGAGAGAGCAAGAGATGTTTAAATGTTACTTATGGTAAATGAGATGTATGGTCCTCACGAACAATTGTTATATACGTTGATAACTTTGGCAAAACGATTCAAGACTAACATGATTGGATTTAAGAATAGGACCACGCTTGTATCAAAAAACGGATGAGCCTAATACAAATGTAAACAGAGGCTACATGCCTTGTTGGACCTTTTACGTCATATAACGCACATCCGTTCAGGGTGGCTCCAGCTTGTAGCTTGGTGGTAGTCTTAATATGTAATAACATTAGATGCTATAACTAATGCATCGATTGTTGGACAAACACATCAGTAAAATATTCCAAGATTACACCATGGTATATAAACTCGAAAGCATTGTTAACTATTTTGCTGTCTAAAATAAAAACACCTCGGATGCTCTGAATTTTAAGTCTACGGAAGAAAATTGGCGAGCAATATACAGTCCGCTAATAATGAGATGGTCCGCAAGGACGAAAATGTCTGTAAAACTTTGTTCACGTAAGGCAATTTACCAAAGTTAAATTTTTATCATTCTTCAACAGACAGCAATGTGCTACGTGAGACGATGTTTTGCTTTTACCTATATTTTTGTTGTTAAAGAGGATATAACCGAAGAGGGAAAATGTGTTTTATTATTTCGGCGTAGTGATAATGGATCCGAGTGATTAGAGAAGTAACTTATTAATAAGAGATGGTATCTAATCTGTCTTTTATCTCTATATAAAAACTGGTCATGACTATTGATTATTTAAATAAACATATGTGCCTCTCAAGGACGAAGAATCCGATTTCCATACAATCGATATGTTGCATTAAAGTGTAGAGTGAACCAAGTCAGCTGCCCTGGTTGTTGAATTAGCTTTGAATTACGTAAAGCACTATGATTTAGCTCCTTGGTTACACCGAATTATGCGGACTCATATACTATAATCAAGGTTGTGAACTTGATATAAACAACTGACCCATTAAGTACTTAAAGTTTGTCAGTATAAACTAAGAATTGTATAGTGTAGAAAAGGAAATTCATACAGTAGACCGGTTTCACCTTATTTGGAACTTATCATGTACTGGCCAGAATTTGCCGCGGACAGAATTTACGGATTCATGTTCGATTGCTTTAAACTGTGGCTAGAAATAAACTATTTATATAAACCACAAAGGATATATATTGTTCCTCTAAAGAGATAGAGGCCGATATTCTTTATGCACCCTCATTTGTGTATTAAACTCTATGGTTTGCATTTAAAAAAATTATGATTCGCTCAAACCAATTAAACGCGCTGATCAAACCTGAGCTGTATCCCATGCCACCACTGCCAAATCTATCAGTACATCTAGAAGGAGGCAAGTTCTTTGCTGTGCTTGACCAAAAGCAGAGGTTGTAGCAAAAGGGCATTTGTTTCGGTGACCGATAAAAGGTAATCGTACATATTTCATGAAGACATTTACCATTCAATCGGGTATCAACAACTTTATATAGCGCACAAAAAGTGTTCCGGAGAATGATGTGTTTCTTTGAGTCGAGTACATTTTGTATTTCAGTGTATGTTGACAATATCATTATTTGGGCAACTACCATACAACAATTTCGAACCCAGCAACAGACGTCGTTGGCTAAAGCCGTAGATTGACAATTATATTTTAGGCTTGAAACGTTAGAGATATGTTGGTTAATATGGTTTATGTGCCACTCAGTTTCAAAAGATGGATTAATACAAATATTCTCGAACGTACAGATCAAAAACGATTATCCGGCGTTTACCATTTGAAAGCAATTGCGCTGGTATGTTGGCATAATGAATTTCTGTTGATAATTTCTCGCAAGGACGGCGGTTACCAAACGACTCACCCAAATTAACTATTGCCAAAATACAATTCCGATGGACTAAGGGAGATCAAGGAGCGCTTATTATATGTAAACAAAGATTAATAGCCAAAACTACTTTCACAATTTCAATAGGAAGCTCATAAATATGCATTGTAGCAGTGTTACAGGCCGACAGACGTCCGCGAAACATGTATGTTGCACTCTCAAGAAAGCGGAGCAAAATTATGCCCGCCCTCCACCAAGGAAAACTACTACTAGCCTTAAAATGAGACCTATAAAAGTTTAGATATTGTGCCATCATTGAAAATTTATAGGTCCTAACTAATCACCAAGCGCTAATGTGTTTATGGTCAATAGCTATAGGAAATAAACAAGACAATCGAGCTATATAAGAGTTTGGGAAATATTATGTAGCGATTCGTCATCGAGCCTGTATCAAAAGTAACACAAACTATGCATCCAGAAAAAGTTCTTTGGTTCGGATTTCTCCACATATCAAGGTCTCCGAAGAACATAAGAGTAATGCCGATGTCTAGAATTATTCAACCAGATGAAATTACTGCACACAGCTGTCCGCACTATCAAAGATTTGACTCTGCAAAATAGGTTACTGCTGCGGAATGAAGAATGAACAACACAATTGATTTAACAATAATTTAACAATAATTGATTGCGTGGGTGGTGGTTACAATGCATTAAATCAAGTTTGCGAGCTTGAAGACACACCAACCCCATTGTATTTAATCAGTCTACGAACAACATAACAAAACTACCACCAACTGCAACGCACTGGCGCGTTTCGACCTTCCATGATCATCAACAGAGTACGACGGAAAACTGACTATCGAGGATCAAACCGCATTGAATATATATGGAAATCAAATTTAGATATGCGGCTCTCACCTCTAGCAGTCTTCCATAAAGTAAACTTGACTGGAAATGTCGGCTGCACAATTTCTATGCAGTCACGAACATTAACTGTTTGCAGCTTTCGCGACATATACATATATAGACAATACAATTTAACAATAATTGCAGCTGGCGTAGTTTTGTTATGTTGTTCGTAGACTGGTTAAATACAATGGGGTTGATGTTTACTTCAAGCACGCAAACTTGATTTAAAGCATTGTTACCACCACCCGCGCAATCAATTAGTATTAAATTGTATTGCTTATATATGTATATGTGGCGAAAGCTGCAAACAGTCAATGTTCGTGACTGCATAGAAATTGTGTAGCCGACATTTCCAGTCAAGTTCAATGTATGCGAGACTTCTAGAGGTGAGAGCCGCATATCTAGATTTGATTTCCATATATATTCAATGCGATTTGATCCTCGATAGTCAGTTTGCCGTCGTACTCTGATGATGATCATGGAAGGTCGAAACGCGTCAGTGCGTTGGGGCTGGCGGTAGTTTTGTTATGTTGTTCGACGACTGGTTAAATACATTGGGATTGGTGTTTACTTCAAGCTCGCAAACTTGATTTAAAACCAAATTGATTGTACCGGAGTCCATAAAAACACGTACGCAAGAAACGCTAAAATATCCCGGTGCTGACACCTTATTGAACAGTTCTATTCGTGATTTTAGTGGCTTGGTATGTCTAAAGATATTCGTAGCTACTCTTAACAACGCAGTACATTTCACTGCTTTAAGCCACAGAAAATCGAAAAAGTCGCCCCGAATGCTCCCAATGCACGAAAGATTTCTTTTTATATATACGTGGCGGGTCAGTTGCCTGCGTCGCGTGATTGGGTAGAATAGAATAGAATAGAATAGAATATATTTATTTGGATTCAAACCATACATGTTCCATCAAATAATAAAATTAGAAAATGTACAATATAAAAAGATATCACATCACATATATATGTGCAATTAATTGTACTGTACAATTTATCAGCATCAGAAAGTTCAGCTGTAAACAGTGATAGATTCTTCATCAAAATTAGGAAAATTTAAGTTATAATTCGAGTATAACATTTTGTAAGAAAAAAAGGGAACCATGACAAATAATTGATTGTGTGCATTGTTGATTAACAAGATGATATAATGCATAACATTTCAGTTTTAATAATACAAAATTTGAAGATAGAATCTCGAGAAATTATGTTGCTGAAAAACAATTAATTCTGTCTTTTATTTAACCATGAGAAAGTATTATCATAATCAAAATTAAAAATATCAGCAGGATTAAACACTTTTTCTAGTTTGGTAGATAAAAATTTAAGAGACATTTTAGTTGGAGGCGTTTCTCTAAGCCCCTTTGGCAATTGATTGTAAATTTTGTAAATTTTTGAAAAAGAGAATTGCTTGCACGCAACATTCCCCACCAATGGTGGACATATTGCAAAATGACCAGATCTTGTTCCAATTTCATGACTCTTTCTTATTGGATTCATATAGGCACATTCTCCGAAACCATAAAGGATGCAGTGATACAAACTGTAATCTAGTGACGTATATAGTGAAGGAGATAGGACTAATTTGTTTCACAACTTTTCTTTGTACAGCTTCTATCTTATTAGACAAACCCTTTGTTAACGGTTTCCAAGTAGCGGCAGCATATTCTAGTATCGGTCTAATCCATATTATAAACATTTTAAAGATCATGTCATTCGATAAGATATTTCTATTCATTATTGCCAATCTGTTCTTGGCACTGCCTACTATCCTTTCAATATTTTTCTCAGCAGAAGCTGTATATTGAATAATTATGCCTAAATCCTTGAATTTTTGCATATGTTTAATCTCAAAAACATCATTAATCACAGCATCATGAAAATACTCGTAATTAAATTCTGTTCTGTTACCTATTTTTAAAGCTCTCGTCTTTTACCGTTTATTCTCAGCCCTAGTGTTAACATGTAACACAAGGCTCCGTGTTACAACCCAACGAAGGTCAATTTTTACAAACGCTGTGCTCTTTAAGGTCAAATATTCTAACTCTGTCCTTAAACAATATTTCTCTTATCTGTGATTCTAGGAACAATCTCTTTTAGTCTCAAGCAGTTTTAATCGATATTTCTTGAACTGCAATTTTATTTGTAATTAATAGTATTATTATTAAAGAAACAGAACCGCGCACGAAACAAAAAAATCACGCGGTGGACTATTGTGTCTCAGTGAACTTATTTCGCTTAGTTGCAGAAGTTACGCATTGGATTTACTGTGGTTATCTATCCGAACTTCAGAGAATAATGGATTAATATAATAACCTGAGGATAAAACACTGAACTAAATATTTGTGAGTTTTTTTGTCATTGAAGTCGTTATATGGATTATACAGAACATTTTTCTTTATAACATAAATCATTTTACTATGTTCAGATTATCATGTGTTTTCAATCATTTGATTATGTTCATTCCAATCCAGACATTTGTGTAAGAATAATTTCTTGTGCGCAAAACATTATTCTTCATAAACATAAATCATTTTAACTTTTGTCGTCTAGAAGACGGAAAATTTAGTTTAACTGTGAATAGTGTTTAAGACCTATTTTGCATAAAATCTGTTTTTGCAGCTGACCAACATATATTCAATTTGAACTAACTGTGAATTATATTACTATTTGCAACATTATATCTAATATACGTATGACCAGATGTTTTTGCCTTCTCACATCAACCATCCGAAAAAGATCAGAGACTGATTAGGCGCACGGGTAGTAATAATAGCCACCATTGATATGTAGGACGGGTATAAAATTCACGAACTAGAATTCGACATTCTTTGGATCAATTGGGAAGATTATTTTTAAATCATCAGCGAATTTGCAAACTCGACCGTTAGGGATCTTAGTTTCCAAATGTGCAAATACAATTTTAAATAAAATTGGCCCCAAACTTGATCCCTGTGGAACTCCACTTGTTACCCTTTTCGATTTAGATATCAAATCGTATACTTGAATACTCATTCTTCGATTATATTAATAGTATCTAAGTAATCTAAAAATATTCGGATCAATATTCAATAAATTAATCGCATTTAAAATAGCATCAAAATGAAAGGATAAATTCAACACGACAGTACAATAAATATAATGAATAAATATAAGAATGATGATAAAATAATAATTTATCTGTAAATAAGTTTTATTAAAGTGACGTGCTTTATATGATCAAACCTCTCCAAAAAAGTTATTAGGTATAAAGCATACGTCTAGCAAAATGTCTTCTATTGAAAATTTTTTAGGGATAATTATGATATTGTTAACGCAGATGAGTATGTAAGTTGTAGAATTAGAGATAATTAAGTGAAGTTTAGATGAAACACTAATCGTAAACACTGAGTGAATTCTCATAAATGGAACAAACAACGGGTTATTATAATAGTAGGTACATGCTAATTATTGTGGATATGTTTATTCGTTAGTTCATATAAGCTATCCTTATAGATATAGCGCCGAAAGTCCATAACTTATTAAATTTATAGTGTACCAATTGGGGTCACCATTGATCGTTATATAAATACTAAGGTGCACATTTACAATAAACCCCTGAACAAAATGGATGTAGATTTACAGATGGTCAGAATGTATAATATCCTCGCAAATGGTATAATAGAAAAGCTGTGTCGGGAACCGAAGGCCACATTACTTTGTAACAAGCGGCTCCGCATTACAACCAAACGATATTCGATTTTGACAAATATAGTGATCTTTAAGGTCAAATAATCTAACTCTGTTCTTACACAATATTTCTCTTAACTGTGATTTTAGAAACAATCTCTGTTAGTTTCAAGCAGTTTTAATTGAGATTTCTTGAACTGCAATTTTATTTGTAATTAATAGGGTTGTTTATTAAATAAACACACCCGCGCGCAATATGCATGGAACATGCGGTGGATTATAGTGTCACAGCGGATTTATTTCTCTTAGTTGGATTAGTCGCAATTTATGCAAGGGATTTATTGTTCACATTTAACAATGCCTATCCGAATTTCAGAGAACAATGGATTATTATAATTACATAAGTTAAAACCATAGCAAACAGTGAACTAATTATTTGTGAATTTTTTTCATTGAAGTTTTTACACGAATTTTATCCACTTATCTTCAGTGACAACTTTTAACAGTGACTAAGTTTATATCATCATGTATTTTCAATCGGTTACATATATTCATTTCAATTCAGACATTTGTGAAAGAATAATTGCTTGTGTGTAAGATATTCAACTTTGTAAACAGCGTTCATTTTGCTACCATCTAGTGCAGGGACAATTTTGTTTAACTGTGACTTGTGCATAAGACATTCAACTTTGTGAACAATATTCAGTCTTTTTGCCGTCTGGAGTACGGACAATATAGTTTGACTGTGACTGGTGTTTAAGACATTCATTTGTGTTAAAATTTAATTTTATTGCCGTCTAGAGCACGGTCAATTTGGACTACTTATGATTTCATACGCGGTGTTATTTACAATACATTTGCGATCATTCGCATTAATCTTCTCTCATCACCCATCAGGAAAAAGCCATGGATTAATCATGTGCACGGATCTCCACAGACGCTACCAAACCAACGTAGAGAATAATTAATCTCGCAAAAGTCCCCTACATAAATGGTGCCCCGGTTCGTCGAACTCACAGCCAGCAAGGAATCAATAAATATCTAGATTTTGAGAAATTCAAGCACTTTGGATGAATGCCACGAAGGAAAGTAAATTCTAAGACACATATCACAGAAAAACACCCTCTCGAGATTACAGTGCTCGAAGACAGCCGCACGATGACGGGTGAGGACGATGTTACACTGCCAGTTATTCTCGACAACACTCATACGCATAAGATGACGTCCAGTTCAGGAAATGCAGGAAGCCCGGTGGTGAGCCCAGCAACAGGCCGCACCAACACATAGACACAGTATAAACTATGCCAATTCGATCCAGACTACCTTGACGAGTGGGTCGACGATGTTACTTTATTGGCCAAGGTGTCCAATATAGCAGGCGAAGGCTCAATATTTTTGAGGGTTTGGGAGACGATCCCAATGTCTTTCAGACGTGGACTAAAAGATATTCTGCATCAATACACTGAGGGCACATGTGCGCAGCCATGGCAGAGCCTGCAACGCGCGTCAAGCAGCGTTTGACACCAGATCGAGAAGACAGGCTTACAGAATTAATGAGCCAGATGTCCCTAGGTAGCCGCACGCCATCTGAGCTATTTAGGGAGATGGAGCAGAAAGCCTTGGGATTCATCTTACCCAAGGAAATCGTAATGCGACTTTTCATACAGAAGCTCCCGCCGGCATTACAAGAGATGGCCACGTTCCTGCGCGAATCCCTCGAAGTACAAGACGACGTTCTGCCGGCACGTCTAGACAAGTGGTGGAAGAAACACCACTACAGCTCACCTGCCCCATAGATATGCCACATCGCCTCAAGACTGTCCGAATCGCAATCCACCGCATCATCAGCCGGCACAAATGTAACGAATGAACGCCTCATCAGTCTGCTCGAGAACCTCACCGTCAGGCCGAATTTGGCCTTAGTCGATGCCGTCCATAATAGACGCAACCAGATCAAGCGTGACCAGCGTCGACCACCGTCCCGGAATAGCGCCAGGAGGTCGACGTCGAGAGACCGGGCCACAGTGCTACAGTTACCTGCGGAGTGTTGTCCGAATCACCGCAGCTATGGCCACTCCACACGTTATTGTCTCGGAAACGGCTGCCAATTCCCGCGCACAGACGCGACGTTCAAGTAGGCGCGGTCACCCTCAACAACTCAGGAGGTTCCGCCCATGGAAGGTTAGGAAAACTGGTGGGATCAGCCACTTCGGCGGCAGTAGAGGCTGAGCACACAGAGATCGTTGGCCGCTCCACGTCTGATAGCTCGAAGAACGTTGCTTTCGCGGTAGAGCGCAATCAAATTGTTGTATTTAAAGCGACGGCTCCAGTCAAGTCATGCTTCAAACGCCCACATGCCAGCAACCAGTCTCATCGTCAGTTGCCACTATAAACATCTTTTCTCATCCGTGAAGCAACCTCTGTCGAATTATTTTTCATAGACTCTGGATCGGATGTAAGCTTACTACGCCACAATTATTTCGAACCCACCAACCCAGTCGACAGCAGCAGTCTGACCTGCGCCTAAATCTCCAACATAGCGACGTTTGGGGTACGAGTACACACAATCTCGTTCTCCAACTCAAAAAGATGTTTCAATTATCCTTTCATCATTTTCAAACCTATCTCCTTCATGCCCGATCTCAAGAGGAAGCGTGCCATCACAGCTCATCGTGTCATCTTATCTAAACCACTTCCTCATCCTCGATGAGCACGTCCATTGGCATCACACAAAAATAAGGCCGACAAGCAAGAATTCACCATGCTACGTCAATAAGGCATCTGTACACGATCTAGCTCACCTTATGCGTCACCTGTGGTAGTAATAGCAAAGAGTGAACCAGCAACATTCTGGGTGTGCGGGGATTATCGCATTCTCAATTCTTGCACACAGTCTGATTCGTACATCCTGCCAAATCCAGCCGACTTACTCAGATCTGCTATCGGTCATGCTGTGTATTCAAAACTTGACTTGGTGAAAGCATACTATCAAGTACTGATAGACAAAGACTCAGTATCAAATACTGCACTCAGATTCACCGGAGGTGGCACACACGAATATCACTATATGCCTTTCGGTCTCAAGAATGCCTCGCAAACATTCCAACGCGTTATGGACGAAATACTAGATGGTCTACCATTTGTAATTCCATATTTAGACGACATCCTGGTATTCTCGAACTCCATGTCCGAAAATATACAACATATTGAGATCCTGCTCACACGTCTAACAGACTGTGGCTTCCGACTTCATGGCAACAAATGCGTCTTTACACACAAATCAATTGAATTCCTCGGTCATCAAATTTCCGAAGAAGGCATGACACCTATACCTGCTAAGGTTTGTGCTATTCAAGATCTACAGCCTCCAACCACCGTTCGAGCATTACGACGATTCTTGGGCAAAATGAACTACTATTCTCCATTTGTACCCTGCCTTGCCAAGATTCTGGCACCTCCTCACAAATAGCTTGTGCCAGAAAGCCTTTTTGTCAAGAAATCACAACCGATTCAGCTCAACGTAAACGACGTGCAGGCTTACGAGGATGCCAAATGGGCCTTATGCAATGCGACCATGCTACATTCCCCTGATTGGTCTCAACCTTTTGAATTGATAACTGGCGCACCCGACGTTGCCATAGGCGCAGTACTTCAAATGTCCATCAATGGCATACACCAACCTATCGCTTTCTATTCGCAAAACCAACAACATCGCGAGTCGCGATATGAAACATCAGGAAAAGAGTTACTCGCAATCTACCGGTCCATCCTACACTTCCACACCTATCTGGATGGCCGAAAGTTCAAGATCTACACAGACCATCTTCCTCTGCTTCCGATGCTGAGAGGAAAGAAAGAGTATTTATATTCACGACGTGTCAACTCACAACTTACACGAATACACGAGTATGAATATGAAGTCACTCATGTCAAAGGATCAGAAAATGTGGTCGCAGACTCCCTAAGCCGTCCTGCAGATCTTTGTGCCTCAATATTGTGTCCTTCATCTATAAGCACTCAGGAATTGCAAGCAGCTCAGCAAGATGATCCATCACTTCGGACATTTGATGTCAATCGTCTGAAAACACTTGATTATGATGGAACTCTGCTGCAGTGTGAAATAACTGGCGTGGGCCCTCGGCCGTTTATACCTGAAACTCCGTCACAAGATCTTCGAAGTCTACCATTCAATGAGCCACCCATCTGGCGAAGCATCAGTGGAAATTCTATCCAGAACGTACTTTTGGCCTGGCATGCGGCGAGATATCAAGATATGATCAAAACGATGTCTAGAATGTCAGAAATGCAAAGTGACGAGACACACCAAAACGGCGCCACAAGTCATTCAAGTGCCCAAAGTTCGGTTTACGCACATACACGTTGATCTGATAACCTTACCTACCGTGAACAATATGCGATATCTACTGTCAATACGGGATCGCACCACTCGATGGTATGAGGCCATACCACTGCCAGACATGAAGCAAGAAACTGTCAGTTATGCTCTAGAGCTCAATTGGTTCGCTCGGTTTGGTGCTCCAGCTGAAGTGACAACCGATCGTGGCGCACAGTTCCTCGGCGAAGAGTTCGCAGCCCTACTGCAATACTATGGTGTCAAAAACTCCGTGACCGCGGCTCGCAATCCGAGAGCAAATGGTTTCGTCGAAAGGCCACACCGAGAACTAAAAGCGGCGCTCAAGGCTAGCCCAGAAGAAAATTGGCTTGCGGCTCTATCGAAAGTACTCCTATCAATGCGTACAAGACCTCGTGAGCCGATCAAATGTAGTTCCGCTGAAATGGTATTTGGCGAATGTCTACGGCTGCCTGGCGAACTAGTCCGATCACGCTCTGAAACTGCAATAACGATGAACGATCCGACATTTCTGTTTCCACTTCGCAGTTTTCTACAATATAACGCTCAGAATCGGCCGATCTGTCCTACACGTCAGCAACATAGTCCAATTTATAAACGCAATGATTTTGATAGCTGCAAATGGTTCTTCGTCAACAACGATATGGATAACAGGATTCTAGCCAAACCGAAGCGCGGTCCTTATCGTGTGTTAGATCGACGTCAGAATTACATCATTTTGGAGATTAATGGCAAAGCTGAAGCGGTCTCCAAACACAGACTATCCCCGACCGACGTTGATCCAAATGACCCGCTGTTCCGCGATGTTGACCTATCAGGTGGTGAAGAAACGATAACTCCACCTCCAGACAGTCTTTCTGACTACGGACTGACGCCCGAAATCTCATCAACAACCAAGCCAACTGACTCCGTCACGCCACCGCAAGATATAGAGGAACCAGAATCAGTGTTGACAGAGCCAAAATCAGTTGTTACACGGTATGGCAGAGCAATAACACCTCCTGTAAGGTTAGCCCCCTTCATTGTGTACTAATTTTCATTGTCGGGGGGTGTATGTAACACGCGGCTCCGTGTTACAACCCAACGATGTTCGATTTTGACAAATATGGTGCTCTTTAAGGTCAAATAATCTAACTCTGTTCTTACACAATATCTCTCTTAACTGTGATTTTAGACACAATCTCTGTTAGTTTCAAGCAGTTTTGATTGAGATTTTTTTAACTGCAATTTTATTTGTAATTAATAGGGTTGTTTATTAAATATACACACCCGCGCGCAATACGCATGAAACATGCGGTGGATTATAGTGTCACAGCGGATTTATTTCGCTCAGTTGGATTATTCGCAGTTTATGCAAGGGATTTACTGTTTGCATTTAACTATGCCTATCCGAATTTCAGAGAACAATGGATTATTATAATTACATAAGTTAAAGCCATAGCAAACAGTGAACAAATTATTTGTGAATTTTTTCATTGAAGTTTTTACATAAATTTTATCCACTTATCTTCATTGACAACTTTTAACAGTGAATATGTTCATATCATCATGTATTTTCAATCGGTTACA
>JAQBSW010007551.1:0-40103 GCA_029291075.1 Eudiplozoon nipponicum | reverse complement strand
TGCTAGTCAATTTGCCGTCGTACTCTGATGATGATCATGGAAGATCGAAACGCGTCAGTGCGTTGCGGTTGGCGGTAGTTTTGTTTTGTTGTTCGACGACTGTTTAAAAAGAAGGGGATTGGTGTTTACTTCGAGCTCGCAAACTTGATTAAAAGTACTGTTACCACCACCCGCGCAATCAATTATTGTTTTATTGTATTGTTTATATGTGTACATATGGCGAAAGCTGCAAACAGTTAATGTTCGTGACTGCATAGAAATTGTGCAGCCGACATTTCCAGTCAAGTTCAATGTATGCGAGACTGCTAGAGGTGAGAGCTGCCTATCTAAATTTGATTTCCATGTATATTCAATGCGGTTTGATCCTCGCTAGTCAGTTTGACGTCGTACTCTGATGATGATCAAGGAAGGTCGAAACGCGTCAGTGCGTTGCGGCTGGCGGTTTTGTTATGTTGTTCGACGACTGGTTAAATACAATGGGATTGGTGTTTACTTCAAGCTCGCAAACTTGATTTGAAGAATTGTTACCACCACCCGCGCAATCAATTATTGTTTAAATTGTATTGCCTATATATGTATATGTGGCGAAAGCTGCAAACAGTTAATGTTCATGACTGCATAGAAATTGTGCAGCCGACATTTCCAGTCAAGTTCAATGTATGCGAGACTGCTAGAGGTGAGAGCCGCCTATCTAAATTTGATTTCCATATATATTCAATGCGGTTTGATCCTCGATAGTCAGTTTGCCGTCGTACTCTGATGATGATCATGGAAGGTCGAAACGCGTCAGTGCGTTGTGGCTGGCGGTAGTTTTGTTATGTTGTTCGATGACTGGTTAAATACAATGGGATTGGTGTTTACTTCAAGCACGCAAACTTGATTTAAAGAATTGCTACCACCACCCGCGCAATCAATTATTGTTTAAATTGTATTGCCTATATATGTATATGTGGCGAAAGCTGTAAACAGTTAATGTTCGTGACTGCATAGAAATTGTGCAGCCGACATTTCCAGTCAAGTTCAATGTATGAGAGACTGCTAGAGGTGAGAGCCGCCTATCTAAATTTGATTTCCATATATATTCAATGCGGTTTGATCCTCGATAGTCAGTTTGCCGTCGTACTCTGATGATGATCATGGAAGGGCGAAACGCGTCAGTGCGTTGCAGCTGGCGGTAGTTTTGTTATGTTGTTCGATGACTGGTTAAATACAATGGGATTGGTGTTTACTTCAAGCACGCAAACTTGATTTAAAGAATTGTTACCACCACCCGCGCAATCAATTGTTGTTTAAATTGTATTGCCTATATATGTATATATGGCGAAAGCTGCAAACAGTTAATGTTCGTGACTGCATAGAAATTGTGCAGCCGACATTTCCAGTCAAGTTCAATGTATGCGAGACTGCTAGAGGTGAGAGCCGCATATCTAAATTTGATTTCCATATATATTCAATGCGGTTTGATCCTCGATAGTCAGTTGCCGTCGTACTCTGATGATGATCATGGAAGGTCGAAACGCGTCAGTGCGTTGCGGCTGGCGGTAGTTTTGTTATGTTGTCCAACGACTGGTTAAAAACAAGGGGATTGGTGTTTACTTCGATCCGCAAACTTGATTTAAAGAATTTTTACCACTACCGCGCGCAATCAATTATTGTTTTATTTTATTGCTTATATGTGTATATGTGGCGAAGCTGCAAACAGTTAATGTTCATGACTGCATAGAAATTGTGCCGCCGACCATTCCAGTCAAGTTCAATGTATGCGAGACTGCTAGACGTGAGAGCCGCCTATCTAAATTTGATTGCCATATATATTCAATGCGGTTTGATCCTCGCTGGTCAGTTTGCCGTCGTACTCTGATGATGATCATGGAAGGTCGAAACGCGTCAGTGCGTTGCGTCTGGCGGTACTTTTGTTATTTTGTTCGACGACTCGTTAAAAACAATGGGATTGGTGTTTACTTCAAGCTCGCAATCTTGATTTAAAGAATTGTTACCACCACCCGCGCAATTAATTATTATTTTAATTCGAGCAGATTTTTAATTCTCTAGCCATCAATACATTAATGACGAGATCTCAGACATAACTTTGCAATACAGTGAAGACCTTTATATGCAACAGGCACACAGCACACAAACGCACACACACACCAATCAAACAAAACAAGAATTTGAAAACCGAGTCATAATTGTTGCCACCCGCCTATTCAAATGAAAATCCACAATATATATAAATGAAAGATTGTAGACCAAAGTTTAGTATTCTCGAAATAAATGACTATTATCCATTTTGTTATGTTTCTTTCTTATTAGAAATATACTGTGTAATATTCGAAGGAGATGGACATAATATATATTTATAAAGTAAATGAACATAATTGATCTGTATAAACGTAATTGTGTTTAGCAAGTAATTATTCGTTTGGTGTAGCTTTTTTTCAGCACTCAGGTAAGTTGGCATTTTTTCTAACTGGTTTATATTTAGGTAGTAATACTTAGTAGTGAATGAAGATTTTGAAATATATCAATATCCTCAAAAAATAATTATATTCTTATTTGATTTTGAATACTTACATAACTTAAATGCTTAATTTATATCTATGCTCAATTTTAAAATGAAATCTGTAACACGTGTATTGCAACTATGCATTCAATTTGAGAGAAAGAACAAATAACACATTAATATGTGAGCAGAGTGCAGTAATACAAATCCAAATTATGAATACCAATATAGTGATCTTTGTTACTAATTTCCTCTGGCTGTAGGGAAACAAAATTTTGCGACCGATAGATTATAATTTACTAATAAAGAACGTTGTGTAGCATTTTAGACTGGAATTTATTGACTAGGCAGACAATCTTTATTTAATTAGTAGCGTAACCAATTCTTTCCAACTGTTGCACTCGAAACAAGATGATTTTCGGCGTGTGACATGCGGCAATAACGGGCAAGTCTTAGTCGTCACAGCTCTTAGTTTGTGGTGTTCAATGTTTGCTTGTTAGTGAACACATATTTCCCATCATGCTCAATTTAACTTGCAAATAAATAATTTCACAAAGCCAAGAGTGCAATTTCAGAGTAAATACAACCCTATCTAGGAATATAAGCATAGTGGGGAAGACCGAGTTTTACAAACAAGACATAAAGTCTGGAATGTCTCTGCTTTTATACTCAAGTAAGCATGACCGCATAGTGTCGGTCTAAGAGAATTCACGTAAATAAATTAATCACCATCTGACGAAATATAAAAACAAAGATGTTCAGAAAATTTTATAAAAATAAAATATCAGAGAAAATTTAGCGTTATTTACATTGATTTTTTAAGTTGTAAAAATAGAGCAAACTCGATGTAATCAATTCCCAAACAGTACTGAATAACAGTAAATCCGCTCGGAAGCTTAATTTGCCAGTTATTACATAATTGTCTAGTAACAATGCAATCAAAATCAAATTTATTTGTTTCACAGGTTACTTCAACTAAAAGGAAGGCGTAAAATAGCATAAATTTTGGAACATATTTGAGCTCGATGCAATAAAGCCACGAAATTAGATAACCGTAGCCGATTTGAAAATTTCATGTTTATGTGAACTGGTGGCATGCATAATTGACGCTTTTATGCAATTAACTTGGGAAGGCTACTGTTGGAAAATTGAGTCGTATTGGATAGTGTATTAATAGGCCTAAACTAACAGTAAGACGACATTTATTTAAAAACAATATTTGCTCAAACTTATTTATATAAATCAAAATTTCACAATAAGAGGAAGATAGGAGATATTTTTGTTCAATTGTGAATGATTCCATCTATTTCGGCAAACTGAGCATGAAGTATTCTGCTGGACATTAAAAAATTAAGAGTTCATCTAAGAGTTCATACAAAAGAAGAAATTAACTCTTGCTATAAGTTCAAATGCAAGTAGATGTGCTAAAGTTTGCGTAAAGATTATCTATGATTCCCATTAATTTTGGTTTTCCATGTAGAAAACGATAGAGAAGTTTGGAATCACATCTACAATGCTGTTACAGACCAAACGCATTTTGAGCGTTTGACTACGTTTCTAAAATGCTGCATATGTCACAATGATTTAATGCCTGTCTGGCAATTAATGATGAAGTAAGTAAAACAATTGACTTTATATATTAGTTATGATTACATTTTTATTCTTATTTATAGCTAAGCTAGGGTTTAATTTTTGGTTTGAATATATTAATATGCTCGCAAAACATTAATTTTTGACTTGTACAGACTCATAAATTTGAACAGAAAGCGCTTCATACGTTGCGTATTGATTTATTTTTTTGCATAACAAAACCCATGCTACCTTTATATAGGTGAGAGCCATATTTCAGTTTTAAAACTGATATTTAAATAATTTGAAGAAAAACCAGTCAGTTATATTTCGTGCAGTATTCGTGCATAAGGCAGGGTTGACCCAGGACAGAACGATTACCTAATGGGAACTGTAATATTTTATGTGTCCGATAAAACTTATATATGAAACATGCTTGGCTAAAATCATATACTAAAATATTAAATTTTTTAGTCAACTTTCAAACGACGATTAAAATACATATTTAAATAAAAAAGTTTTAAAAAAATCGTTTCTTTTTTCTGTAAGGACCAAACATTTCAGAAAATAATGAATGAAATATATCTACTGGAATGCGAGACTATAATCGAAATTTTAGATAATGTATATTGAGTCCTATCATTCATTTGTGAACGATAAGTACGAACCCAATCTAATAAATTGATACTATTTTCTAAATTGTGTGTAATAGTTCTAGGATTACACCGTCGGCAGAAAACCAGAAAAAAACTTAATTTACATAAAAACTAAGAATGTAAGACAATGCACAGCTGCGCTGACTTTGTAGATGAATTTTATGCGTCTATATCAAATACTACCAAATTTTATTCCTCGCTCAAGCAAATCTCGATAGTACAGTACAAAGCTCAATAAAGGCGAAAGAGGTCTGGCGGAAATTTATACGTATGCTATCTTACGCAACATTTAAATTATGTGGAAACATTATAAAGAAAATCCTATTGATTATTTTTCAGTTTTAAAATGTCTAATATAGAAATATTGTTTCTATTGGACTAAATGCATAACTAATCACACTAAATTTAATCCAAAGTTTTGCCTTGAAACAACTTAAGTTATGTTTCTCTAAATAAAATTGCATAATGAGTATTATTAGGCGTTAAAATATATAATTCACTCGAATAGTCTTTAACCAATTGTAAATGAGGTTTCGTAGATCCTGCTTTATTTCAAATTCCGAATGAAGCGTATAATCAATATTCCGTAAGTTGTTTAAAACATCGCAAGAAATAGCAGATATAGTTTTATATTTAAATAAAGATGAATATTGTGAATAATTCTTAAACGTTACGCTTAAAAAACCACTTCACAATCTCTATTATATTCATGATAAATCCGACATCTAAATTCATGATATAAACTTAAATCCATGACAATTTTATATATGATGAAAGCATTTATTGAAAACGAAAATGTCATATTACGACAGAGCTTAAGCTAAAACAAATGCAACTCCGAATTTGATAATACACAAGGGGCCTATTAACGGACAAATATGTTTCATACATACTACCATCGGAATAGATAATCTATTCATTTAATAACATTTATAGCTAAAATTCTAATAGCAGTAGAATATTATCCAAAACAAAATTTTCGCGTAACAGTAGTTATTTTTTATATTTAAATATAAATGAGACTTTCGTATGTTCACATAATGTGAATAATTTTTCAGAAAGGCAAAAATAGATATAATTACTATTTATTTTCAAAATAAGCTGCACAGTACAACGTAGATAAATAAATTAATCAAATATTCTGATTTCTCCCCTTTTGAGAATTCAGGCATTCGTTTAAAAGATTGAGCGACTAATTCAGAGATCGCAGCCCGTTTGATTCCTTGTTTGTAATTCATCTTCTTTGTCAGGTAATCTGGCTCTGCTGCGATTTTGCAGTTTTGTTCAACTTATACTTAGGTTATTCTCTATATGGTGAACCTATTTGAATTGTCTAGACTATTATCCCACCGGTCACACACGATCTGTATGCTGTATAACGTGGGTGCACAAGTTACTGGTCTATATATATATATATATATATATATATATATATATATATATATATATATATATATATATATATATATATAAATATATATACATTAAAATCAGTTTTAAAAGTGATGAAGTATTTATATATAAATTGGTTTAATCTGAAGTATGTTGAAATCTAACAACCAAATTTTATTTGTGTTAAATTTTTCAATATTTATTGCGAGTTTAGTATAGGTAGAATATTTCGCATTACGAATAAAATGGTAATGGGTAAAGCAAGGTTCTTATATTTAAAAAAATGTAACTTTGCCATTAGCCACATGCTGCGTCGAGAATTTACTATTGCACGGCTAGGTATTATTATTATTCTACAACTTTGTTTTGACCAATTATGTAATTCTTAACGAAGTTTTTAAGTAACACAATAGACATGTCTAATTAGGGATCTATAATTTTATACTCTGTATTGCCTCAGCCGAAATATAATTAATTAGAAATTTTTCAGCAACATTTGTTTAACTTTGTGAAAATAATATTATCAACAATTAATTATTCTTTTTTGTCTTACTGTAAATAACACACACAAAGGTAACATATCAAAAAGGCAATAGCAGGAATATTTTCAAATTTTCTAATTATGAAATGTATAAACTTTGCTGAAACAATTGAATAATTTTGATTGAAATAGATTAAATGAAATATATACTGAACGCAATTTTATCAAGTTTTTATCTCAAGTTTTATTTAGTTTAATCTTATACATATATGTTTGCATGCAGAATTATAAAAACCCTTTAAATCAGAAGGAATTTCGATTTCCTCATATATTTTTTTCAATTATTTTTTATTTGATGACATATACATGCCTAAAATATCATGCACTGATATGCATACTAATCAATGGGTGCTCAAGAGGTTCAAGGAACGATATTTATACTATTTTTGATTGGTACTATTGTTTTGATCAAGTTTGCAAACTTGACACAAACACAATTCCTATTTCATTTAACAAATTGCTCACTCATACTAGTGGACGCTTTTCGAACTTCCATGATTGTCATCAGAGCACGACAGTTAACTGAATAGCGAGAATGAAACCGCAATGCAAAATTAAGAAGACCAATTTAGATATGCCGCTCTCACCTCTAGTAAACTCACATACATTTTATTTGGCTGAAAATATCGGCTGCAAAGTTTCTGTGCAGCCAAGAGTATTAAAATATGAAACACTCGCGGCATGAATTATAGCAAATCAATTAAATGGTCATTGACAGTGTGGTTAATAGTTAAATTCAACCACGCAAACTTGATAGAATTATGTATGACATCATCCAACAAAATCAATGATTTAGAGATGTATTTTTACTTTTTTTACTTTGTCTTGAGTTAGGTCATTTTTTACCTTCTCATCGTTCTACGCTTTGTCTCATATTTAGCGTTTAGTGCAAGACTTATCATTACATACAAAATTTTTAATCGTCCTGTCCATTAACTTAAGGTAACATCAAATAAAACGAAATATTACTTGAAGTCCACTTATTTAAATGCCATGCGTAATGCATCTGTGTTTTTTAGTCTTCTAATTCTCATCATATTTTAGGGAATTCATTCTTCGGAATACCGGCTCCTACTGATGAGTCGCCAGTAAGCACGAAAAGAATGTGCATGAGATTATACTTTCCGTTCATGCTGTCTTTGGTTTATCCTTCTGGTCACAACTGAACTAAATTGTTACTAGTTTCGCAACACCTAATACATATTTGAATACATACACTTTTCAGAATAAACTAATATTTGTTTAATGTTGAAAGGCAATTCGTTCTGTAGTCCGGTTTTGGTCCTTATTGGGATTTTCACCTACTGTCCAAAATTTGTCGTCAGCTTTGGAGTCTGTCGCACTAATTATTGAGTCACTCTGCAAAACGATGCAAAAAGATTTCACTTACAAACTAGTTAATGCTCCTTTTTTTGACTTATATTTAATTGATTTTGATATAAAAACCAGTCCCCACATAAACATATATTTATCAGTGTAATTAGAATCATTGTAAAATTCAGAAACGACAGTTCATCTAGTAAACCGCTTTCGATTGTTTTGGGTACACTTCACGTATTTTACAAAGTTGGCCGCGAACAGCGTTTAAACTAAGGAGCGGCAGCGTGTTTCATTGGTTAGCGCAACAAACGCTGAAGCAGGCATGCCTGACTTCGAGTCCTGTACACGAAAACTTCCTAATTGTATGTGAAGAGTTCCCATTGAGAACGAATCTGGTCTACTGAATATATTTTATTTTCTACACAAATCACTGCTTAGTTTGTACTGACATGTATTTGTATATAATAGAACTGCTGTTTATATCAAGATCGTAATTTGATTTAAATAATTTTTCACTCATAATAATTTAATTCGTCAAATAACTCTTTTGGAATCGTAAATTGGTGTTCAGCTCTTCAATTAAAAGTTTCAAATTTACTTTTTACTATCATCGACTAATCCTAAAATAAACTTTTGTTTTATTTCAGAAATTTAGAAGTAGCCTAGTTAATAAATGATAACGATTTGATAATATGAGGAACTGTGCACGTTACGCTGTGTTAAATAAGTGTATTATAGGGTTTTGCATCTTTTCATTAAAATCAATACGAACTATTTATTCTTTACTTTACAAACGATAATTCCCTCTAGAACGTTTTAGGTTGTACTCACCGGTTAGTATTGCTCCATATGAAACATTATCGCCACAAATATTTAAGAACGTATAAAAAGTTGGGAAATATTAACACAGCATATTTTTGCAACTAAACTAGACATCCGAGACATAAATAAGAACATAAATTGCGTTAAGAAAAAAAGTAGAAACTCTTTGATATGAATTCATACTCGTAACCCATGTAACATTTTTTAAGCAAAGTTCAAAATTTTGTTAATTTTGATCATTAGATTTGTCGAACATTATCTTGTAGATACATTCACAGTGTACTTGAAAGTAGAAACGTTTAAATTCAATACAATGCACATTTTACCTGATAGGAGTATTGGAATTAAAGATTCCAAAACAAAATTAAAACCGTAACATGTTCTTTTCGTTTTTACTTTTGAAGTCAAATAAAATATGATTAAAGGATAGCTTTATAAGTAAGTTCAGGCTAGAACTCCATTTACGCGACTGCAATATGTGAGCAAAAGCTAGCACAAGTTCCACGTTTTGGGGAATTGCTGTATTGTAATCTAATTGCAGATGAAAACGCTCAATTTTAATCCTAATTCAGATTTCGCAAATGCTGCATTAATTCTGACCACAGCGTTAACGGAAACGTTTCGAATTTTAATCCTACATTTTCTGTGAATTCTGTAATTCAGTTACTTTGTATTAGATTAACAAGTAAATGACGTTACAACACTGATGTAAATAATTATTTTGAAGGCTATTTTATAGATTGCGCTGAATTGCATTCTGATCAAAAAGAAGCCTAATATTTCACAATTCTGCTTGATTCATTTCTTAATCAAAGAATAGTATATGTTCTAAAACTTAACAATTCTAGATTCATTCTCAAACTGAATTAGTTTGACATTGCTAAACTACAAAACTTACATATTTTACTCATAACGGAAAATGCGATTCTAAATTTCATAATGGTATTATTATTATTATTATTATTATTATTATTATTACATATATATATACATATATATATATATTATTACATATATATTATATATATATATATTATTATATATATATATTATTACATTATTATTACATATATATACATTATACCAATGCTATATAGAGAAATATAGTGAATAAATTAATGGCGATTTTAACTAGGTTGCCTGATACACATAAATTTAAATTTAATAATCTGACATATTAAGAAGCGAGTTTAGTTTTTCCAGAAAATAATAAAATGCGTGTTAAAATAAAGGAGCAAGGTTTTTACAATATATTTTAAATGTTTTATATGCCAATATTAGTTTTCCTGGCACAATCGATTGATTGGCGAGCATTTCAACTTAAATGATTAAGCTATTGGACACATTTGTAAACAAATATTTTCCGATTAACGCATCTCATATTCCACGCATATGTATGCATGCAACATTTAACAAGTAAGGGTTGTTTTACAGCAAAAAATGAAAATATCAAAATCCAAGACAAAATTTCTTTACATAAGTGATGTTCCATGTAGATCGTGGTAACAAATTAGCTCTAATTAAACATTATTGGTCGAGCAGATACGTTGGGCAAAATGTTCTATTGTTTACGTTTACGAATGGCATTTAATAAACATATTAATTTTCAGCTATAAAACGATATGTATGTTTATGGAAATGTTAACAATATTGTTTGGTAAATATCATTTACAATTTATGAATATTATAAACTGGGCAAGTAGTTTTTATTTGCACAAAGAAGAATAAAACAGGTTAAAATTGAAAGAGCAATATTTGACAAATGCAATATCAAATTTATTTCATATCAATTTAAGCTTACCTAGGACATAAAATAGTAGTCTGAACTAAACAAAAAAATCATTTATTGCAAAAGTGAAACAAAAAATTCCATAAACCATTCAAAAAAATAAATTTTCAGCTATTGTTGTCATTCGTTTTGAATTTTTAAGGAGCTTTAGGTGAATGTATATTTATCTGTTTTAGAAATTGATCATAGCACTTTGGAATACTCTAAAATTACACACGATATTAGATGGAAATTTTTCAAACAAATTGTTTTATTATATTTATTTTCAAATACGAGTTGATCAAAACAGGTGACAGTCGTGTATTTTGGCATAAATGACAAGTTAGCATATTGGCATATCCTCTATACCCGTATCCGATAACCAACACAGATTACTTTGTTCAAAACAAAAGCCTGGAAAAAAGAAGGACAATCAAATATCTCTTTGAGGTTAAAGCTTATCTGTAGCATTTTAGCAAACGCCTACATATTCTCCATTAACAAATTTGTGTCAGGTAATAACCTTATAGTCGGAAAATGCATAGGGACAAATGTATATAATATATATACATATATATATATATATATATATATATATATATATATATATATGATTTCAAACTGGATTAAACACAGTTTATGTGCTATTCGTGTAAATTATTCTGCTTATTACTTTTTTATATATTATTTTGTAATAATTTCGTCACAAAATAGTCAGCTGTGTGAATTCAGTACAATTTTTTTTTCAAATATCATTTTTATCAAAATCACGGATATATACCGACGTTTCAACACAATAAAGCTTGTAAAACCCCAAATTCCACTTGCTCTTGCCAGTTGTGTTCTACTGAGCCGCGCCCATTATAGTCCATAAATAACTACACCGACAACAAAAACTGAATAGAAAATATGTTTAGGGCGTAGTGCAAATTTCAGTCGATAATTCTCCCAATGTATGAAACTCTTTTGCATACGAGATAATATCTTTATTACATGGAGACTGTAATATCCTTCTTGTGCCATTTGAACTAACTTGTTCATACGTACGCAGTAGCCAATACATATCTGTATATTTTTTAGTAATCTGCAATAAAATATATTTACAAAAATATACTGCAAGATGGTTTATTGAAGGACTGGGTGACAGTATCGGTAATTTTACAAGAATCCTGACTACGAATTAATGTTGTTTGTTTCTACGCCTTAACACATTAAATGTACGATTTTCATCCAAAAGTCGGTGATTTGCACACAATAAAATATATGTCTGGTTTGACCGCTCGTATATGATAAACTCTGCCTTTTAAATAATTAATTTTGGTGATTTCCAGGAGTTAGCTGTGCTGCAGCAAGTCTTGCATGTTTCGGTAATTCGCACAGGCAAATCCTTATTTGTTTTCTCATCTTCGTGTTAATATTAATGCGCCAGGATTTCAAGATTTAAAGCACTGTATGGTCCGAATAAGAACTCATAGGCTTATATTGTAGGTTTATACTTGATTAATTAAAAATTTGACCGTGCGTTGCATCGTTTAAGTGGCAATTATAGTGATTTGTAAAGTTTACATTTTATTCGACTATGTTTATACATATATATATATATATATATATATATATATATATATATATTTGTGCGTATTTGTGTGTGGTTGTATTTGGTCTCTGATGGCTGTTGAAAACGCACACACGATGGCATTTCTCAAATTAATCACAAATACAATAAAGTTCAACGAATTTTTTATTAATCTTCACAAAATATTCATGGAAAAAATAAAATAATAAACTAAATATGCGCCTAATAAAATGGAATTCAATTTGAGATTCCGTGTTAAGATCAACTGATATGTTTTAAGAATTATATATTAGACAGTATTTTTTTATTCTCCAACTATCGTTATCCACAAACAGACTTTCGCAAAACAACAAGAGTACCCAAAGTTATACTTAAAAGAACATGACACGTTAGAAGGGCATTATTGTTCTATATATTGGACTATTCTTCAAATATTTTTAAAATGGACAACATCCGGGAGAAAAATTCTGAATTGTATGCGTAGTACTTTTACTATAATACTCAGTTTATACTGAAAAATTTATGTACATTATCACACTGGTGTTTAAATCTAGATCGCAACCTTGATTTGAATAAATTTCGCGCTAGGAAAAATTAGTTCTTGTTCTATCGAAAACATTAATTTATTTATGTGGTTAATTTCAAAAAAAAGGAATTGACAGTGGTGAAATCAATGCTGCGTCCGTAATTATTAGTCAAATTTTATTAATTGCTCTGCCAAGAGACTTACGGCAGATGTCTCCTTTAGCCTTGACAAACGCTGTTCCGTGCTTGACCTACACATGGCAACCCTACTTCTACTGTCAGGACAATATTCAGACGAATTTTCTTTCGCCATTATTAAATGCTGCTCATCAGTAAGTAAAGAATAAATCAGAATTAAACTCAACCACTCCCACAAGAATTTTCGACGTCTTGTTCTTCTTAACTAGAAATAACTTTTGCGTATTCAACAAATGATGATTTGGGCCCTCGTCCGCCCTCGCACAGTATAGAGATGACCGTTAATTTTCTAAGGCTTGAGGGTTGACTGGCAAAGAAATATTTTACAGATAAACCTGAAATAAAATTACCAAGACAGAACGCTCCATAGGAAATGCTATGGTAACATATATTGCCACATAATCGTCAAAAAGTTGAAAACGGTTAAGTAAACTCAAATGTTATGTACAAGATTGACCTCATGGTTACTTTGGAAAAAGCCAAAAACATCCTTGTTCAGAAACAAGTGACTGAAAGTTGAATGTGAACGATATTTATTTCGAACTGAGTTATATCATGCCAAAGAGCATATAAACGAATTCCAGCAGCCTATTCTGAGCCTCGCATACCACATTACATTTATGATATTTTATTCATTTGCTTTTAAAATGCAAGAGATCTCGCCTTAAGATTTAACTTCCATATTATTGATGGAGACTTAACCAACATAGCGTCCACATTGCTTGTCTCTATAAGATCACGCTTCTTTGGTTGCTCTGCAGTTTGCCTCGCTTAGGCCTGGTTCACAGGAAAATATTATTCTTCCGCTAGATTATTACAGCAAAGTTTAGTTATGCCTTTCTAATCTCCGGTTTTGCACT
The DNA here is from genome assembly GCA_029291075.1 of Eudiplozoon nipponicum. Classification (NCBI taxonomy): domain Eukaryota; kingdom Metazoa; phylum Platyhelminthes; class Monogenea; order Mazocraeidea; family Diplozoidae; genus Eudiplozoon; species Eudiplozoon nipponicum. Next base: position 26,376 of record JAQBSW010007551.1, on the reverse strand, counting down.
AAAATCCTTACTAGACTAGAGTGAACTCAAAAGCAATAAAACTAGTGCTACGATGATCAAATTATTGGATTTCACCAACGTGTTTATGCAACATGCATTTGATTAAAAAACAACTTTATGTGAGCACCAATAGTTAAAATAAAAAAATGTTCGCCGCAATCGATTTGAAGTGTACAGAAAAAAAATTAAAGTTGCCTAGAACCTGTGCAAGCACAGAAACCGCTGAGAAATTCGCATCTGTAATAAAACTGTGAAAACGCATTTTCGCTCGTTGGCTACACAATGAAATTTATACAATAACCACAACTGACAGAGATTAAGACTAGCCTAATGTTGCTAAGCTAGTACTGCCGTTGAATTGTAGGATTAGTTTTGAAATGTACACTTAAATCCGACATTTTATAGAAATACAGGCGCCTCAAGTTCCGTTTAGCTCAGCTGATCAAGTAACTACCAAGCATCCCCAATCTGTCACTTTCTGCAAATGGCTTTCTTTGAAACCACATCGATTTACTGATGTTGTGCATTTATTAACATCCGCTTTTGACTAAAAAGCTGATACATGCAGTTATGTGTGGGACCGTTAAGCTACCGAAAGCCAACGCCTCCACTCGATATCTTCCTTAATCGGCAAAATAAACCTTCAGAAGTATCTACACATGTTTATTGACGAATCATTGTGCAAGACATCCATTCTAAATTACGAGATGTCTGACGTAGTATTGTTTATTCTTTAAGAAATGTGGGAAACAGTACTTTTGCTAAATAGAGAAATATTCGTTTTCTCTGAGCTGCATGCAATTTGGACATTGCTTTTGTTCATAAAATATATCGCATAGACCAAAAGATGCAAAGCTGTTTAATTCAGGCATGTATTCATGCACTCAGTCGCATTTACGAGATGCACGAATGAAATCAGGACCGAACGTTAATGATTTGTACACAGCTCAGCCTATATTTAGCGTAGTTCCTCAAAAAATTATCAAACTCTGTTGATTTCTGACGTATCGACCAACATTGTTCAATTAGTTTCATTCTGTTCTAACCATGCATTAGATTGTAATAACAATAGTAATGGTCTCTTTCTGAGTTTTATGCAAACCGTCTGGAGTAAAGGCCGTTGTTAAAGGCCAACTTGCTGACTATGAATACGTTGTTTGTGAAAAACGAGACGAGCTTCTGAAAGACATTAACTGCACTGAAACTGTCGCCCTCCTGTACGATCTCAAGCTTAACGAAATTTAAACGGCGTTTAGACTAATTATGATAACTTTATAATCATTATCCCTATTGACACTGGACGGATTGAATTTTTACAAGAATACGATGCTTCATAGTCATGATGTAGCTTCGCTTGGTCAGTGATGTAAATCAGTCGGGGGCTAATTATCTTATTTGCTAAAGGCTAAGTTCAAGGTCTTTTGTTTGGTATACCGTCGGCTTTTTCCAATGCTAAAGTAGTGTAAGAGATTGCCTGCCTTTCCGGTCAGCGGTTGGATACTATTTTAAACTGATGCACTCGCCCGGTTTGGTTTAGGTTCTTGCCAGCTAAACGTCAGGAAACATTAATCAAGAAAGTCTTTAACCAACCGATTGTTTCTATTTGACCAACGCCATCAGCGCTGGTTAATTATTGTTTCAGAATGCCACTTGCATATCCTAATATTTGTTATGTCAGTCATTTGTTGACACAACACCGTACCGATATTAATGAAGATAAGTTTTAACGAGAGTCCATTAGTCACATTTGCCCAAAAATTTATGATAAAAGAGAGAGAGAACCCTGTGTTTATTCATACATATAAGTATAGAAGTTAATTTGTGATCTGTAATCATTGTAACTGCATTAAATATAATAAATTTTGTTCTTCTAAAAAGGTCACCGTTGTTACTATTTTGAATATCGGTTCTTATTATTTATTAATAATTATATCCTTTTACCTGATAAAAATTTTTTTCATGCGAACATTTAAAAACAATTAAATATTGTTTGTTGCGGAGTACAAATATATATGCAAGTATGTATTAGGTGTTGCGAACCTAGTAAAAAATTAGTTCAGTTGTGACCAGAAGGATAAACCAAAGACAGCATGAACGGGAAGTATAATCTCATGCAAATTCATTTCGGGCTTACTTATGACTCATCAGTAGGAGCCGGTATTACGCCCTTTAACCACTATATAGTTGGGAGAAGAATGTGGGACAGTACAATCTCCTAGACGAATGTGAAAACCTGCAGTAATGAATCTAACATTATATAAAGTATCAACCATGCGACTTCAACGCTAACTTACTATATATATTATTTATACCTAGTCTGTAAATGACACCAAAACTATGGCTATTGTGTCAGTAACCGATACCAACATTATAGTATCGAAAATGTACATGGTTCTAACACTATGGTTGCCGAGTCGGTACATGAGTCGCGATTAAGCACAAAACAAATGTGCATGATATTATACTCTCTGTTCATGCGGTCTTTGGTTTATCCATCTGGTCACAACTGAACGAGTTTGTTACTAGGTTCGCAACACCTAATATATTCTGGCATATATATTAGTTATCCATAACAAACAGTATTTAACTGTTATATATTGAAAGGAATGATATCATGCTTACCGCGAACTAGACTAACTTATTATTAGGTTCGCAATTTACAACCAGTTTAACAGACATATTAAATTAGATTAAATGAACAAATACATGTATAGATTTGGCGTAGTACTGTCTTCAAATTCTGAGAAGTCCGCAAGCCCAAACATAAGCGTAAATATGAATACACATATTATCATCTATCAACCAACTCGCTATAAAGTAAGTCTCGCTTACATAATAAATTGTTTTTTGTTATTAATGCGAAATTGTTGACAATATTAATAATAAGCGCTTTTGAATGCCCTAACATTGATAAATTTAAACTATTACGATGATTTTAAGATATCGAAAAGCTACAGATTCCTAGTACTTATCGTCTAGAAAATAGTGAAGACTTTCTAAAGGAACGCGTTTTAATACGAAAAAATGTCTGTTTTAAATAAGCATCTATATACCTAATAAACTCCTGTAGGAAATCGTGATAGTTTAAAGACGAAAAATTTAAATGAATATTTTCAAATTTACGATATTATACGCTATCAAAAGAATGATATTTTAAGTAGACCAAAGGTGCAATTTCAAGTCAATTTTTTAAATCGCGGCAAACAAAATCCCTTCTTGAATTCAATATTGATCATCTTCAGTAAAAGTGATTAAATATCTCGTCAATGCGTTATACTTAATATGCGTAAGCCATATTTAATATAAATGGTGATAATTTTCTTTCAGTGTGCAGTGATAATTCATTAATTAATGTATGAAAGCTTAATATAATCACCAATCCTAATGTATTTCCAAAACGCACAACTGCATAGAAAGTATGCAATTGAAGTGAAATGTACCCGAAACTAATAAAAGTGAGAACCGCGTGTCTTATTTTGCTTTCCCGATATATGTATTGAGGTTCGACCAATGCTAATGAACTTGCTGTCATGCTTTGAGGATGATCAAAAAAGATTGAAACGCGTCAGTATATGTGACTGACGGTAGTTTTGTTTTGTTGTGCGACCGGTTAAATATAATGAGATTGGTATCTATATCAAGCTGGCAAATTTAATTAAAAGCACATTAGATATCATTTTTGAAGAAATCACAGAACTTAAACGCTAAAGACACATACTGATGATGTTCATTTCCAGCTTTACCATTACACCAAGTATAAGTTGCTCGATTAGTTCAATATAAAGCTCCTAACAGGATTGGGTTCTAAGATCTTCGATGTCTATGAGCAATCCCTTCGCCCTCTAGGAGATCAAAAGAATGGAAAATTGCGAAACTTGATTTATTAAAATTACTGATATATGTTTTGACTAACACTGGCTGATTCCAGTAGTTCTGTTTCTTGAAAATAATTCGGCGGCCATTAGCGGTCGTCTTTTTTTTATTTCTCCTATCATCACAACATTTTAGAAAACAAACTAGGATATTGCTGACGGACACTTTCTCACCAGGAAGCCATCTGTGTCTGCGGTTTCTGTTTTGTCAATTATAAAGAGCTTCCGCGCATACGTTGCTCAACCCAGGACTGTGGGCCTTTGGTGCTGCAATTGTCTGTTTTACACACGATCTGCCCACACTCGGGCTACCGAGCGATGAAGACAATAACATGCAAAACCTTTCCTTTTTGAAAGGCTTTACTTAAACAAATCAGCGAATCAAACTGATGTTAATTATTGCCTGTTAGGTCGCTTTCCAAACAGATTATTCGGTCAAATTCAATAATTGCAAACATTTAGCATTTTAGAAATTCAATTCTATTAGAAATTTTTAATTTGATATGCTAACAAAATGTTGAAATAACTAAATATTTCAAATGAAGCTTTATTTAACTGAAAGAAAGAATTCTTCAAAATCTTTGTTGACCTTAATCTTAGAATATTCGTTTGTCATTGATTTAATGCAGACGCAATTGTTATTAACTCCAGTTTTCCAGAATGAATAAAAATAACTAATCGAAAGACTTTTTTCATACACGAAAAATATATTTTTCTCGCATTCTTTTTAATGGTCTTCAAATGGGTACCTGCAAAACCAAACAAATAAAACACGAAAGCAGATATAATATGAAAATATAACTGTTACGTTTATCTCCTCCAATTTAGGCTCAGAGATGTATATTCTATTTCGGACAGCATAAATCGGGTTGCAATGTTTCGATTTATTGCGCCTCGTAGACTGCTACTACATTTCTAATTCCACACCTAATAAGCATTATAAAAGCAAAGCTCGTAAGTGTCAATCCAGTGAAATGTTGTCGTGAGGACTAATTCAATGACTTCCAAAATAGCAGGTGATGTTTACAAAGTTACTTTTATTGCTTCTTTTCAAATAAAGTATCGGTCGAGCAGACGATGTAAGCAGGGTTACGTGATAAATTTTTAGGATATGTGTAAATTCTAATGCAGCAATTTTAAATTAATTTGAGTTACAAACCATGAGTGGGAATATAGTATTGACATACAGAACGTATCTAAAACACTTTTACAAATAGCCATGAACTTTTCGCCAGAACTCAGCTCGACTTTAATATCTGGTATTTTACATAATCAATTTTTAGGGAAGCAAGAAGGATAAAGTTGGATTAACACATAATTTATGCAATAACAAACAGGAAGCTAAAAAAAACATGCCAAAATACGTACAATGATGCGTCCACACTCACACAATTATTCAGGTTTTATTTTAATCGTGTACGAGATTTTCGTGCTAGTTTAGCTAAGTATTATGGATGCTGCTTGAAATAGAAATTTCAGTACGTAATTCTTTTTCATTTTGTGCTTTGAAGTACACTTGTACATCCGCGTGATTTGGAGTGTGACTTTTACAATCACTTTGCTCAGCTATTTTAGAAAGGTTCACTCGCATGCCAGTTATGTTTAAACTAAACTGTTTTTGAATTCGCTTTTTAAACATCGATGGACTGGTCGTTTGCAGGGACAACATACTTTACGTTTATGTTTTGTAGGCATTTTGTTGTAGAGACAAACATAAATTTTGTATTAGGCATTTGCGAAACAATTGTTTTTTTCTGATTCCACTAAATATTTCAGATGGTGTGAAACATGTGAAAGTATACTAGCAGATATCCTATTCTGGTTAGATGCGGGTTTTTGCTATTTGTTGTTGAATAAGCCCCACCTATATTGCAATAGGATTTTCGTAAATTTTTTTTCTAAAAGCGCTTTTTGAGTATTGCAATTCCCTAATATATTTAAAATAATTTTTTCTTATTTTATTGAGAAAATTTAGTATAAAAATTCTCTTTTAATCATTTGTAAAATAAAATATATCTAAAACAGACATCGATTGGACAATCAATCCTTTACCAGAGCTCTGTCCAGCTGTTCCGAAAGAGGAAGTTAATAAGCATTTCGACTTACAGAAATAAGAAAGTATGTTCTGCTGAACCTTAACGTGAAGAAATTAGAGTGCCTTAAAAGCTTTATTAAAAAGAGTTATAACGAAACGTTTATTGATCGGAGCATGGGGCATAAAATCCACAAAAATGCAATGAAATCGCACGCAGCCGAACGACAGTATATGTAAGTATACCTTTAAATAAGATGCATCATCCAAAATAGCAGTTACTTCTCGGGTGCCTAATACACAAATAATGATTGTTTATACTTCAAAGAACTTGCTAAATTTACAAGTAAAGGACAAGTTAAATAAACATTGGTTGCGCGAGTGGTGATATCAACTAATGTTATCAAGGTTGCGATCTTGATATAAACACCTGACCCATTAAGTACGTACATTTGTTAGCATAAACTGTGATTTTTTTTGTGCAGAAAAGGCAATTCATGTATTAGACCGGTTTCGTCGTCGTTAGGAACTCATCATGAACTTGCCACAATTAGTCATGGACAGGGCTCGATCCTGGGCACGTCTGCTTCGGAACCTGGTGCTCTAACCACTGAGCCACTCTGTTGCACCCTACACAGTGGTTAGTGCACCAGATTTCGAAGCAGAGGTGGCCAGATTTTGAGTCCGGTTCGTGGCAAATTCTGGCCAGTACGTGATGAGTACCCAATAAGAAAGAAACCGATCTACTGAATGAATTGTCTTTTCCACACTTTACAATTCTTAGTTTTTACTAACAAATTTAATTATAGTAAAGGATAAGTTGTCTGCAGTCGAACAGTCCAACAATGTTGATTTGTAAATATGCTATAGTTGCTCAGTGTGTCGTGTAGGCCCGACTAGCTGATTACTATCTAATTGCATTCAAGGTCATCTAAGCCTAACTACAGGTGGCACGCAAAAGAGCATTTCCATAATAATTGAACGCGTTTTTTACATATATCTCACTCCAAATCAGGTGGATTTCCAGGTTTGCTTTATAGCCAGAAAATGTAAAACCATTACGCATTGCTCAAGCTGTTGTTTTCAACACTGTTAATCCTCTGCTAAATAAATAAACGTAGATCATACGCAATTTGAATGTAGGTTAATCATGATTTTTTTGTGTGGATACGCGTGTGTTTATGTGTGCGTCATCATGTATATTTTCCGGTTCCTATTTTCTGTTAAATAATGTGTTTATTGCAACTGTTTCGCTTATGTGCCAAAAATTTCCATATAATATACAAGTTATTCCAATCGACTCCATTTCTGGAGAACGCAAAACGGTCTTTTTTTAACAGTTTCTTTTATACCTGAAGTATGCTAAATTTTTCTTCCATACCTGATATATTTTTAATCAATATTAATAATGAACTATACTTTACAAATATATTGCTGCTGCCTTTTATCGTCTCTATCGTTTGGTTGGTTATTGTGCCAGAGAAAGATACTTTGTTGATAGAATAAGCTTGTAACGGCTAAAATGAATTCGCCGACATTTTATCAAAATAGATTCAAAATTAATATGCTGGACCAATGAGGAACGTAAACTGCCGTTGAGCAATTATTGCGATATATAGTATATATATATATATATATATATATATATATATATATATATATATATATATATATATATATATATATTCGCGAAGCAATTACCACACAGCACATTCTGCCACGCTCGCTACCTGTGATTGCTGCTACTCTCTCTGGTGCACTGGCTATCTACTTCGACTGCTCTCCTTGCTTTTACTAGGGTGTGTCTGTAATTTGGCTATTCTTCATTCACGCTAATATTCTTATTGCTGCGTATCGAATAATACGTAATCGATCATATATTATCGGAGTTCTACGTATGCCAGGCATCTCAATGTTGCTGCAGATCTTCAACAAGATTAGTCCATGCCTTCGAACAGTAACTATCATATCCTGCTACGTCAATTCTACTTTTTCACGCGCATCTGCTTAAAGAATCAACAGCCAACGAACAGGAAACAAAGTGTTAGTGTCTAAAAGGACATTTTGATACCCACACCGTACTAATACTCTCAAACTCTCAAAGCATTTGCCGGTGAATGACTCCCAGGCCATATTAAGGGCCACTAACAGTAACTGCTTCCGCCGTATGCTTATTTTGTCTTATTAGTAACGTTGCTCTGTACTCTAGCCGAAGCGTTTAAATCTCATGCCTGCTCGCGTATTTTTGAGGGTTATATATAAAATTCTCCACAACGAAAAAATGGTTAAATATTAATGAGCTGTTATCCATACTTTGGAAAATCTTTAATGCATAAAACCGTAGTAATAAAGCTTGAATCATGTTTACGGATATAAACATATATTCACGCATTAACAAACGTGAAGCTATTTAACCAACATGTGTATGTAAGCTGAAACTTTTTATACCGAATTTTAAAGCAATTGATTTCATACCAACATCGTTAAATCGATCAAAATGTATGTGTATCTTAGATATTGAAGAAATGTAAAGGATCTGAATAAAGTAAATCATTAAACACGATAGATTTCGAGAAATATATACTGAGTTTATATAATTAACAATTCTAAACTAGAAAAAGTTGGGACACGAAGTGTAAAAATATTTACATAATTATGTAAAAGTTAAGTTTGATAAAATAACCCAGACTATACAAGATTTAGCAAAATTAATTCTTAGAGTGCACGTAGGCTGTTCCAATTATCTAAAATGAAAAAAATCTAGTGATTGACAATCAGTTAAATATTTTAAAATTTGCCAATGATAGTAGCTAAATTTTGTTTTGCGATAATACAAATGTTTTACAAAATATGTGTAACTCAATGCCGCAAATCTCATCTCCAGATATATTATAATAAACTATTTTTTGATAAATCATGATAAAGCTTTATATTACAGTAGACCATTAGAATTTCAAAAGAATTTTGAATTAAAAAATAGCATTAATGGGTTTGATCTGGAATTCCATATAGTCTCAAACTTTTAGTGTGGTAAACCATTTCAATTTCACCCTGCCTTTTAGCTGACTCGGTCATTATGGTTTTTGATGATGCCTAGATTGCTTCATTTCCTTGTGTTACCTAGGTATACATTTACACCTGAGCCAGCGTTTCGCCTTAATAAATCGTTCTTATCTTCTTCTCTTTTATTACATAGGAATTTATTTTTATCATTTTCTAAAGATTCATTATACGGTTTATTTTTCTCATGTTACTAACAGCTTTGTTGTCGCTGTCTGTGTTGTTGATGGTGATAACAATAATGATTCTGATGCTGATAATAGTAATTTTAATTACAAGATGACAAATTATGATGCATATTTAAATCAATACCGCATAGGATTTTATTTTCGATTTGGGTTCTGATTTAGTGACCAGAATACAAGTTAAGTATGATCATAAACCTATGATAATCTTCTGGTTTATCGATGATACCGTGTTTTATCATGGAGTTAAAGAATTAATCATATAAGCTGTGGAGATTATTATGATAAAAAATATTTGCTTACCGAAGGAACAATTATCTTATTTTCACATTAATTAATACAAATTATGTTTCGTAGAATAATAGAAATCAGATAAGGCGTCTAGAGATTGCTTATTTACATTTCAATATATTTTTGTTCAATGGAACATTATGAATTCAGATTTCGTAAATCAATAATATTTTTTTAGATGAAGCAAGTTTTGAAAGAACAGTAAACAAGGATGAAATGTCAATCATAAATTTAATTTCATTATAACGGCTGCTTTATGTACGTTGAAAGTGACTCAAATGGCTGAAAAAGCGAAGATACTATAAAGGCCGCATTTGAGAAAAAGAATAAAAAGGGAGCTACGGTGTCGAAAAATGCAGTTTTATCATAGATATTGATAACTACAATGGCAAAACAGGCAGAAAAGCATCGGATTATCCTAAACGGACCGCGTGTGATATTAAAGTTTTAATAACGGCATCAAAGAAAGACAAGAGCGGCAATTTTGAAGGTTAATACTTAAACCTTTAATTGCTGCTTTCAAATCGGTTAAGCAAATATCCGGCGATTCGTTTGAAACTTCATGTAAGCCATAAGGGAAACCACATACTATGGTTTTAAGTGTGTTTCTTGGGTGAAAAGGCTGCTCATCACTAATTTAACAGAGGCCATTAGCATTACATTTGTAAACAATGTAGAACATTATGCCATTAGTATCAGAAGATGTATGTTATTAAATCAATAAACATTGAGAGCCAATGACAAATTTCAGCTCAATACGTAATTCATAGTCTGGGTCTGCTTACAATCCAAGTCGAAGAGGAAAACTTTTGGCAATGCAGCTAGATCAGGCGCTGATTATCATTATTAATAATTGTGCAATGAAAGACTATTTTTATTTTTCAATTAGATTAATGAAATGATAATCAAAATAATAACGGACGTAATTTATTTAAAATTAAATAATTTTTTAGCCTTAAATTACGTGATAATTACTCTTGTAAATTAGTTCCACACGACCTTTATTAGTTAAACAATGCTCATTTTTATGGTAAAAATGTTATATAAAGCCTATTTAAATTATAACGTATCTTTGATAAATACTCGAATTGTTTATTAAAGTTATAATTTTCAACTTAGCAATGCCTTTTTATTATTTTTATTTCATTAAATACTGCAAGGCAGAAATAGGTTTTCAAACAGCTAAACTCATCAATGAAAATGAAAAACTGAAATTCCGATAAAGAAGGCAAACATGAAGGAAAATTTGAATAAAGGAAGACAGAAACCAAAAGCAGCGAAATACGCTAAACAATGCTAAACAATGTTTACTCAACATTATACATATCCATCATCAATGTTAATATTTCTTAGTCTGCCAAATTTCACATAACTCTATTCAAGTATATTGTTCTGATGCTTCATGTGTTTATAGATTTTAGGATACCAATTTTCAATGACTATTTATGATTGCAATTTAAGCAAAGAAATAAGACTGTTCATTTCCTTCCTGAAAAAAATTCATTCTAGTCCCCATAAACTATTTTTGAAATTCACATTTAATAGAGCCCACTCATTTCTTTATTTTTATTTGCAGTAGCCATATTTTCAATTATTCATTGATTTTATGTCTAGAATAATTCCATATGACCCAATTAATATAAGAAAAGGGTTTGAAAAAATGCTTTTTTTCCCAAAAAAATATACAAACTCTAGCAAAAAAGATCAAGAACGTTTTCACTATCTAGGTGCCTTACATTTTCTGGCAAAGTTAGCACCTGAATGTAAATAATTGACACCTCGCATAAACGCATCATTTCAATAATATTTTATAAACTCATTCTACCTTGTTTAGTTTACAGAATATTTAATCAATAACATTTTGCACACTCCAGAGTAACCTAAACAGGTATATAAATATAAATTTCTAAAAAGTCTTAGCCAGCCATATTATGTTATAACTATGAATTGATTTTAATTCGCAGCAGACATCTAAAAACATGTTGTCTTTCTTATTTGTCTCATTGAAATCTTCTGATATTTTATGTCTGAGAGTGTTAAAAATTCATACGTGACCTCAGTATAATGTCTAGTTTATAAGCCTTGAGGCGAATATACACCTCGTTTCATTACCTGGATACAAGTCAAATTTATTTTTTTTATTTATCTATCAACGAAGTAACGTCATATGATATTTGTTTTGGTTCTTTGGTTTGCTGATTCTAAAAATAATCATTTTTAAGCAGCTCATAAATTTTATTATCATAATTATCAGAACCATGGCTCTTATTCATTATTGTTCTCTTTATGTTCAACTATAAATAATTAAAGAACTATTTCAACTTGTATCAGTAACTCCTATCAATAATTCCATATAAATGGCTGTAGTTAGTAATTGGAGTTTAAAAAGAACGGGAACGAATTAGACAAGAAGGTTGTATAGCATATATATATATATATATATATATATATATATATATATATATATATATATATATATATAACATATATATATATTAGACATATTAGACATAATTAGACATACATATGTAATATTAGAAGGACGTTATATATATATATATATATATATATATATATATATATTTATATTTATATATATATATATATATATATATGGTTATATATATATATGTATATATATATATATAGAGAGAGAGAGAGAGAGAGAGAGAGAAAGAGAGATAGAAAATAATATTAAAAATGAAGCATGAGTATATATTCTTCCACTTTCTGAATATAAAAATGATTATTTTGAAAATATTTTTTTCTTTTTTACAGTGTTGGATTGTACTACAATTTGAGGGAATCATTTCATTTTTGGAATGGCAGGTATGCTTAATCGGGACTATATTCGTATGGTTTGTAGATAATTACGTCTGCTTCAGTTAACTTCCTGTGCGTTTACAGGTTTTATCGTCAAAAATCAATTGCCTGGGCCTTATGACAAGTCATCTCATTAGGCCTAGGTTTACTTCCATTTTACGTATGACACACATTTTGTCTGACTTTTTTGTATAAAATACAAAAAACGTAATTATTCGTCTGATCATGCATTGAAAAATTTTTAAAAACATAAATGTTCACCTTATAAGCATGTACATTAATTTTTTGTGGTATTTTAGAAATTTTGCAAATGAGCAAGATATGCCGACAGCCTGCATGTATGTTTGTAGAAATATGCCTAATATAACATTTACAACTAGTTATTTGATTTCAGTCCTAAAAAAGTTGTTTAAATTAAATTCTTTAATTTTTAAATGTTCCATGAACATTCAGTAGGTTTCGGTAAGCCTCAAAAATATCTGGGGTCCGTTGGTAAATGCACGTTTTCCTATACAGTTAACAAATGAAAGCACAGTATGCGTGGTCTTATGAGTTGCTTTAGTTTCTTCCTCATCATTTATCTGCAAACTTCCATTTGCTCACAGGCACTTAAAATGCTCTGACAACCGACCGTAGAAGACTAAATCATTTTTCAAATGTATTTCTTTTATACTTTTGTTTTAAAATGCTAAAAGATCTGATGCGAATTAAATGTTTTAACAATCAAATCATAAAGGTCATTTAACTCCACTTGGACACAGTAAAACAAACTCTTTTATGCTACACGAATAGGACGCAGTAGAACTAATAAGTTGGTTAGAAATCGGTTTTAAATACGGATAAGCTCAAAACTCAAATTGTTTTCATGAGACAATGAAGCGGACTTTATATACAAATAATATAACTTGAAATACGTGCTTGAAAATCTATCATTTAAACAAACGAAATAGAAATCGGAATATTGTTGCGCATTTTAGTAAATTTAAAATTGTAACTGTTGTGCTGATTTGATGTAATAAGTATATTTTGCCTAATAATTTTTCCATGCATTTTTGGATACGTAATCCTCAATATGCGATTAGTAAACTGAATTTTCCCTCAAGTAAGATTTTTATAATCAGTCTTTGTCAGCTAAGTTTATTTTTGCGTTGCAATGAAACAGATAAAAAAGTTCCAATGCTCGAGGTCGCTAAGTACTTCTAAATGAACATTTATGTATCAGTATGTCTATTGTAATCATTACGGGATCAAAAACAATCATTAAGCAATATCATTTACTAGTTTTGTTCACAATTTGCAATCGTAATTATGCATCGATAGTAGCTAAGAAGACAAAAAATAGAAATCAATCGTCAAGAAAATAAGTTTATTATTATTACTTGTCTCACTTAAACAATCGAACGAATATTCGTATAAATTAGAATTCACTTAGTCAAAACCTGCAATGTTAAGCGAATATTGAGCGTCTGTATATCATGCTGACTCAATGCTGTTTGTAAAAGTGGCGCTGATGATCCTTTATTTAAATGATCGACACAAATGGTGTGGAGGTAAAAATTTGAGTGAAAAGTGATATGGACATGTACACTTGAATAATGCACAGTGTCAATTTGGAAGCAGGAGCACCTGGAGCTTATTGGCTGAATAGTGCATTTGTTACAATACGTGCATGACAGTTATTGATTGAAAAATAAAACATTCGGCATTTATGCATTGGACTTGGCGGACTTAGCAAAACCTTTTGTTGGACTTTGCTGTTTGATGAAATGAAACATTCATCTAAGCTGCAATCTCAATGGTGCATTGGTTACAAACTTAGTAGCTTCAGCTCTGTAGGAGTTGGCACTATTTTCCATACTCCATATGTATTTAGCATTGCTATGTGGAATAATTTTGAGGCTCAATTTCCAAAGAAGTTGTAATAAGCGTCAACTTCTAAAATAGTGCTATGCAAGACAACATGGAATAATGCAGACGCTATTTTAATATTAATCGATCGCACACTTTCTCTAACGATATAATTAATTTATGGCGTAACGCCGATTCTACGGATAATTAACCGGTAAGAACATAACTTATGCATTAATGCAAGTACACCTCGTGTTTTAACTGCCACGTCTCTCGACTTCTGCTCTTGCTGAATTATTTTTGAAGAGCAATAAACGGCGTTTGATGCATAAATTTCGACTAAATTACGGAAAACTTCAAATTTCTAGCAATGTTTTCTACTCAAAGGCATACTTAAAAACATGTTTAGAACTTAAATCATTAGTAAGAAACGGTATTATTCTTCAAACACATTGTACGATTTTCAATGTATTGAGATATTACTGCTATAAAGCATTATTTGTTTTAAATACGAGTTTCTATTAAAATATGGAATTCAATGGACATATTTTTGGAATTACAATGGTTTTTTTAAAAAAAACACCCATTGAATAAGATGAGAAGTGTATCTCTTAAGAGTTTTCTCTAATTTAGTTGAACAAAAATGATTTATTTCACTTAATGTGGTCTCAATGTTTAAATCTGCAAAACGCATTTTAGTTTGACATTTATCGCGACAATTTAAATGTCAAATCACAATCAAACAACTGCCTTCATGTTCCCTTGCTAATTAAATGCCATATTGTTAAATCAATAATGTTTTATTTTAATAATCCCTGAGCAGCGTTTAAGGAACTTCAATAATTACATATGCGATGGGTTGGGAATAATACAATATCTACATAAATTATGCCGTGCTGAAATAGAAAGAAATATGATAATAAATATTAAATTTGAAACAGATCTAGTCTCATAACCTATTATGCCCTGCATTTTTGTTAAATTTAGCAATTTACCAACTTTTAACAGGCAAAACAGAATTTGAATTTAATTGAGCAAAGAGCAGGCTAGGCAGGTCTATCTTCCATGTTTACTTTCGTTCTTAAAGCTTAATCACCTGATCTGTGTTTTGACTAACACAAGATGATTTATGATTGATTTTCTTCTTCAAAATATTTCTACGTCCGTTGGCTGATGTCCTCCTCAGTTCACCTATCATCACAAGTTTCAAAACGTAGAATATCGCAATAATTGCTTCATAAGTTTCTTGTTTACTTGCGGGTACCAATTCCACAATTTCACGGCGTTGTAGCTAAAATTCCACGTTAAATGTTGCTTAAAAGAATGAAATAATGCGAAACTGGATTTAAGAAATTTACATGATCTGCGTTTCGACAAATAGGCTGAATTCCAGTTGTTTTTTTAAAAATATTTCGGCTTCCTTTTGCGTATGTCTTCGTCAGTTCACCCATCATGAACCATCAAACGGCTTCATTTCTATGTTTTTTAAATCTTTCTGCGTTGTGTGATCTTAAAAAGGCATCAGCCAAAGAATTTCGATATATTTTGAAACAACTAAACGGCTGCAATTCAGCCTGCGCTAGTCAATACGCAGATAAGGTAATTTTGATTAATCCAATTTCGTATTTTTTGATTCTTTTAAAAGGCGTTTTCAACGGACAGTTTTTTTTAAAAAAAATTAAAAACGCAAAAATCTGCACATCAAAAAATGATAAATTTGGCACTTTTTCTCCAAAGCTCACACCTACACACGCAAATGATTAAGCAAGCAAATGCGCATTAAGAATAAATTTAAATCAACCTCGCATTTATGTCATTAGCTTTAATCAAGGTTGTGATATTGATATAAACACCTGGCCCATTACGTACATATATTTTCTGTATAAACTAAGAATTGTATAGTGTGGAAAAGGCAATTCATCCAGTAGACTGGTTTCGTACTTATTGGAATCTCACCAGGTACTGTACAGAATTTGCCACGAAAAGGGTTCGAACCTGGGCACGTCTGATTCGTAACCTAGTGCCCTTACCACTGAGCCACCCTATCGCACTAAAATTAATTGTTTTCATCGCCC
Organism: Eudiplozoon nipponicum; assembly: GCA_029291075.1. Classification (NCBI taxonomy): domain Eukaryota; kingdom Metazoa; phylum Platyhelminthes; class Monogenea; order Mazocraeidea; family Diplozoidae; genus Eudiplozoon; species Eudiplozoon nipponicum. The sequence continues at coordinate 10,190 of JAQBSW010007551.1, read as the reverse complement.
GCGCATCCAATGTTCATTTAATTATATGAATTAATGTCATTAGGTGTTGCGAACCTAGTAACAAATTAGTTCAGTTGTGGCCAGAAGGATAAACTAAAGACAGCATGAACTGAAAGTATAATCACATGCACATTCGTTTTCAGGTTATTTATATCCTGTCAGAGTTGGTGGCCACGCCCTTAACCAATTTAGGCAGATAGTGAGCTGTGCTGGAAATGTACTCTGACCTCTACTGATAAGTCGCCAGTAAGCACGAAACGAATGTGCATGAGATTATACTTTCCGTTCATGCTGTCTTTAGTTTATCCTTCTGGCCACAACTGAAATAATTTGTTACTAGGTTCGCAACACCTAATTCATACCTGTATTTATATTAGTTCTTCGCAACAAACAGTATTTAACTGTTATAAATTAATTTCATGTTTGATTTAACCATAAGAATAATTTTTAGACCTGCTTTAATGAAAATAGCGGTTCTTCTTTGAGCTATATGGCTTAACATATGTACAAATTGACATTACTCGAAAATTTATTGCGCTAATCCTAGTTTAGAAAAATCAAACACTCGGTTCTAGCTCACATATGCTAAATCAAAATAGGATAGGCTATTGTATCGCGCCCGAAAAATTTATGAAAATTAATGATGACGATAATAATAATAAGGAAAGGAGTCTGCTCGAGTAGTTAATGTGCCAAATATTTCGAAATAGATACTAACAGAAATCTGAAGCCAATTATATATCTCCAAAAGATTTTAAAATTCTACATTTAAAGAAGAATTTTGTTACTATAATACGCTATTTCTCATACCATGATTTCTTTCAGTGGAAAACCTTACCACTGAGTGCATCTTATTTACGAGATAACGTTAAGTATAATATCACCAAAAGTATAGAAAGTTGATTGATAGTTTATTTTTTCATTGAAAATCCTTGAAATTAGTAAGGTAGCAATTACAATTATATTTTAATATCTAACTGTATAATAGTTAATCATGCATTTTGTTTAAACATACTAACACATACTGAGTACGTAAAAGATGAACAAGTCCATTAGAAAATATCCGATTGATTCCCATTTTCATGTACGCATGGAGTTCGTATTCGTTGTGACTGGGTGCTAATTCGTCCCTTTCTTCCGAAGTCTCCAACATCACTCATACTTACCACTAGAAATAAGGTAAGATCTTATCTTCGTTGACTGACTTCATTTGGGAACGGTGTTCCTAGTTCCACTATTAGGCCTCTAATCACACACACAGTACCAATGCTCACAATAACAGACTTTATGCCACATTTTCTTAAATCTGTTATTGTGAGCATTGGTACTGTGATTCTGGTTAGAAGCCGGATTATGTAAAAGGAAATACCCGTCCGGAACTTTGCCTGCCAACAATGATAAGATCCTACATCATTTCCAATGGTTAGTAGGAATGATGTTGAAACCTCGGAGGAAAGGGACAAATCAACAGCCTCCTCGAAGACTAACTTGACGCATACACGGATATGAGTATGAATCCGATATTTGCGAGACGGATATTGCAAATCCAATACCCAAAAAAGAAAACTTAAGTGAGACAATCGCACAGCGAAATCACGCAAGAAACGTCTTTTAGCAGTTATAGATTTAGTTTACACTTTTCTCTACAATTGCATTAAAAAATATTACGTATTTAATACTCAAATAAGCGATCAATTTATTGTGTAATAAGCTGTGTGAAACTAAACGTTATAGCATTGAAAATGAATCCAATGCAGAATTATTAATTGATTGCTTGGTTATGCTGCCAGATATTTTTTATCATTATAAAGGCTTTTATTACTTAATACTAGCAAATAGAACAATTTTGCTAGAAATTTAAGGGATTTGCCAGGAAAGTGGTTTAGATTAAACAGGTATTCGCAGAATTAAAACTAAAATAAAACGCATTAATCATAGAAGAATGAGATGTTGGTATATTTTTTTCTGTATAAACAAGCAAAACTTTAACTATATAAAGGTTTTAACCTGTTTCGGCGTATTTTATTAAAACATTTCTGAGGTCATTATACGGCCAGATATATCCTTCATCTGGAAAAGAAAAGCTTTTGTTAGATCACCATTGATGAAAAACAAGCTAATTTCATCAAATATGAATAAAATTGATTGGAATCGGGGAAAAAATATAGGCATTTAGTTTAAGCTTAACATTGTGTCACAATAGTAATGCTTTTACAATATATCTAATATATATATAGTTAAATTTGAATGTATTATAGTTAATGGTGTCAGAATTATCATTGCAGCATCTATGTAAAACAGCAAAAGCAAAGAGAGAAATTTAACAACAATGTACTAGCAAAATCTAGATTTTAACAACGAAGGAAATTAAAAATTTATTTTTAAAATTACAAATCCAATCATGCTACATGAAAACGAATTTCCTGAAAAAAATCATAATTCTGCTTATTGTGTGAAGTTATTTTGACAGCAGAATTTATCCATATTTTAAATACTAGTAAAATAAAAATTCAGAAGATTTACGATGTTTCTCTGGAAATGTAGCCAACAATAAACATCCGTAAGCAATTGCTCATTAACATTTATTGAATAAATTCCTTTCGTAACTTAAATACGTTGATGCTAATAATTTTTAAAAGATTGTAAAGTCATAATTTTAGCAATAAAAATTCTCACTGCTCAATGCCGAAAAAGAATGCCGAGCTTTACTAGAAGGCATAGCAATTGATAAATATGTTACAACTATATCGCGCATTTGAAATTTACCGTTTCGTGCATGATTGAGTCACTTTGTGTTAAATATAAGTCTTCCAATGGTTATTCTAGAGCAGCAAGCGCTTTAGGGCATCATTAGGAGATTCTCTTATTTTAATAGTCTTACTGAATAAGAATGTCCCTAGTTGACGTCTTATCCCTCGAAACCAAAATTTTTGATATTTCGAAATGGAAGACACACGCATACGTTAATGCTGACTAGTGACAGCTGGGTAAGCTTGAATAAGATTTGAAAATATTTTACTATCGTAATACGTAGAAATTCGATCATTCTTTAATTAATTCTTTCTTTCAACTTTGACTAAATTCAACTGTTCCGATTCAGATTACTTACAAATATTTATCATTTAATTTCCGTCATTATCTGTAGTTGATAGTGCTCAGGTATATCGCTTGAGATACATCAAAGACCTACAGGATATTGCAAATAAAAGTGGTTTTATAAGTGAGCTGAAAGAAATTCACGATTTAAAATTATGCCGGACTCTGTCGACTTGTATAAATTATTTGCCAGTTCGATTAATCTTAGTTTTTGTCATATTTATTGCTTTATATGCATATAGGCCTCATTATTTATTACGATTCATGAACGATCAAAGGTTTTACTACATGTTTATTTTGATAAATTAAATGATCTACAGAGGTCAGAAATTTGAATTTTCTCTAAAGTAACGCATACAATTGCGATAAAAAAGGGTTCTTTAAGAATATGTATAAATTTTTGGTACAGCTACAAAAAAGATTTTCCTGTGACTGCAAAACAATGCAAATCGAATTATATATCAATTTGTCAATCTATACAGCTCCATATGTGGTTAACTCAATTCTGTTATTCTTCTTACTAAAGTTATTAAATGCTACATTTGAAAAACTTACATGCGATATTTCACCGATATTTTGAGCAATTGCAGATATATATTCACCATTAAGTTTTTAATTTAATTAATTTAATGCTATTCAGTTGCAATGTTCATTTATTCGAACAATTATACGTCTGTACAATTAAACAATAATTGATTGCGCAGGTTGTAGTAACAATTCTTTAAATAAAGTTTACGAGCTTCAAGTAAACACCAATCCCATTGTATTTAACCAGTCGTCGAACAACATTACATAGTGCGTTGCGGCTGGCTGTAATTTTGATATGTTGTTCGACGACTGGTTAAATACAATGGGATTGTTGTTTACTTCGGGCTCGCAAACTTGATTTAAAGAAAAAAATTAAACGTCTGGTCAATCGTCCTACGTATATATGTTGGTAAACAATAATTGAGGTCGAGATTGACGACTATACAATTTAACAAAATTACTGCGGCGGTAGAATGAGTTTTGATAATTGTATTTAACCAGTTTTCGAACAACATAGTTTTGTTATGTTGTTCGAAGACTGGTTAAATACAATGGGGTCGGTGTTTACTTCAAGCTCGCAAACTTGATTTAAAACAAGATTGATGACTGTTTCTCTTTAATTTCTGACAAAAGCAAGTGTATTATCTTAAATAAGACTAGCAGTTCATCTGAATTAAATGTGCGCGTTAATGCAGTATCAACCGTCTTCAGTGTTGGGCAGGAAACAGCATTCCCCTTAAAGGGAATATTCAGGCAAACTGCTTTCTTTTTTGGCCAGAAATACGTCTGCTTGTTCGTGCTTTCCCTGTAAATAATAAACCCATTTAATTGTATAGGATATCCATAAAACATTGGTGTTTGTTGTATATAGTATATTCATCGCCTTTTGCATGTGGAATAACCAATCTGTCAATTTCTGTAAAAAAAACCGTGAACTGATGACAACTTATATTGAAACTGCACGAAACTCTTATAATGCAAATATTTTAAAGAACAGGTTGGTTTGTAGTAAATTTTTCTTCATAAATTACTATAAGCATTTTTCTTTATTAGTATATGAATAAAAAGCAAAAATCGTTTTCTCATACTCTGACGTAAAACTGATATATTTTTGTATTTTATTGAAGCTTTGATTCAGTATTCGTGATTCAAACCTGTTTTTAAGAACGTGCAAAATATCGTCAACATGCTGTTTATATCGTGCGCCTTTAGTTATTCCATTAATAGATGATGTTTTCTCAAGATAGCCCAGTGAAATCTCAGCTAAGGCTGGAAATAGGGGCTCCCCACTGCCGTACAATAAAACGAAACTGTATTCCTTTCGTGCTTAACAAAATAAGCATAATTATATTATTACATCGGACCGGAGATGGTGATTAGTTTAGGTCGACCGCTGGAACAAGAAAGTTAATCAATTATTGTAAAATTGTATTGCCTACTTATGTATATGTGGCGAAAGCTACAAACAGCTAATGTTCGTGCCTGCATAGAAATTGTGCAGCCGAAATTTCTAGTCAAGTTCAATGTATGCGAGACTGCTAGTGGTGAGAGCCGCATATCTAACTTTGATTTCCATATATATGTATTGCGGTTTGATCCTCGATTGTCAGTTTGCCGTCGTAATCTGATGCTGATCATGGAAGGTCAAAAGGCGTCAGTGCGTTGCGGCTGGCGGTAGTTTTGTTACGATGTTCGACGCCTGGTTAAATACAATGGGATTGGTGTTTACTTCAAGCTCGCAAACTTGATTTAAAGAAACAAATGTAAATGGCTTCGTCAATGGAACATTTGTAAACAAAGACAACATCAAAAGTCGCCATAATTATCTTTTTACATTTATATTTAGAATTTTCTTGACAAATTCAAAATAATTGGCAATCGAATAATTATCTCGTGGTTTGTGCAACGGTTCCAGCATACGAACTAACAGTATAGCCATTGCATGGAACAAGGAATTTAAAATTTATAATAATTGTCTCATTGGAAAACATTTTTTTGTGCTTTTTTAGTCCCTACACCGTTGAGGTAGATTACTCAATTGGTTGCAGCTTCTGTGCAACGGCCTCGTCATTTAAACCGACATATTGTAAAATTTTGATTTCATTTAGTGCTTTGCGCTAAACTTTGTGCATTTCATCCGATTTAACCTCCAAACACGCGAACTTTGTACTGTCATTCAACACGTTCTCTATATTTTCTATATTGTACAATAACGATGTTGCCTTTATCAGAAAAAAATGTTTTGATGTCTGCATTTAGGCAAATATCTTTAAACGCATTTAAAATTTGCTTTATCAGTAAATGCAAATGTGCACTTTTGAACGACTAATTTTATCTTACGTGTTTGACTCTTGCTCGCAAATTGCATCTTGTCACTCAACCAACCGCGTCGATTGCCTAAATCATTCACCTAAGAGCTATGATATGTTTTGAATCCGCTCATCCAGAAGTGCGTGAATTCTAAAGATTACGAACATATACTACATTTCATCAGTAAAACTAGACTGATTACGCGGCCCAATATAGCAACTCAAGCGCATTCTAAGCAATCTGATTCCGCAACCCACTACAGAACACCATCTCCCGGCTCATATCTTAAAAGCCTAAAGTGCAAACTCGCATGGCAGAAACTACATCAGAGCAGACTGAAGACATCAGATCAAGACTCCGCCCACGAGTTTGATTTGAATTAAACGTAGATGATATATATATATATATATATATATATATATATATATATATATATATATATATATATATCGAAAGACAAAGTAAAACTGAAATTCTAATATGGAGTGTGTGAAATAAAGGAACATACAATCAATTACGTGCACTGCTGGCGGAACAAAATTATTGAATTCATCCTCCAGATAAAATCGATACTGATTTTGCCGCAACACATACATTACTATTTGAACAAACTTCAGACTTAGAATCTACAATAATTGATTATGCAAATTGGTTGAGGCTTCACATCTGAAATCGTTCAAATGCGCTGAACTATTAGACATTCACAAAGAAACATTTAAATTCGCTTAACGTTATTAGCAGAAATGCAGAGATTAAAACATTACGCGAAGGCAAAGGAAAGAGCGATGTTATATTGGAAAAACCAGACAATACACAAATGGTAGAAAACTTGTTAAATGATTATTGACATTTCACGCGTCTGCAGAGTAAATCATATGAAATGGGTAAAGTTGAGCGCAAGATAATAAATGGAATTAAAATCTTAAAAATTGCTATTTCAATTGATGAGACCGTTTCTCTGAGGTTAAAACCAATCAGATCATCTGCACCAGCAATGTTCGGACTAACAAAGACACAAAAAATGTTGTCCTATGTGACCAAAGTTATCATCGGTCAATTCTCCGTTCCATGCATTGGCTAAGTGGCCAATACGTACACAGGAACCATTGTGCAAATTACCCATTATAAATGTGAGATTGTCAACAAAGTTAAAGATCTAAATGTTGAAAAAGAAAAATGTTATCTTTTGATGTCACGACTTCTTTTTACAATTTAAGAAACCTTCACATTATAGTGCGAGGGATGAACCAAAATAAATTAACATCTCCCGTTCCAGGCCGTAATGTAATCAAGCTAATATTGCAATGCACAAAAGAAATGTTGAAGCTTGCATAAACAAATTGATCGTGTGGAATAGGAGGCCCCTATCTCCAGGGAATTCTGAGATTTAATTAGACCACTGTGAGAAAAAATCATTAATTTTTGACACAATTAAACGTGCACAGTACATAAGGTACGCTATTCATGTTTCCCTTGTTTTTAAAAACAGGTCGTATACTCGAACACTGATTCAAACCTCCAGTTACGCGTATAAAAATATCTGTTTTACGTTAAAACCTGATAAATATGATTGCCTACCTTTCGTGGATGTATTACAAAAGAAAATTACTAATGGCAAGTTAAATAGAACATTTTTCTAAAAACTGACCTGGTCTGCACATAATTTGCATTTTGATAGTTTCGTGCCATTTCAAAATAGAAAAATATTAAGAGTTTGCTACTGTCTTTCGAGAGCTGACAGATCGGTGAGTCCACATTAAAAAAGCTGATCAATATACTAAAGCAACTAACGCTAGTATCTAATGATTATCGTATAACTTTTACTGAATCAATTATTAAAACGGAAAATAAAAAACTGACGTATTAGGAATAAGAAAATAAAGCAGTTTAACTGAACATATCACTTAGGGGGATCCTGTTTCCCGCTTATTGAAAACTTTGAGGCGGTATAAACACGCACATTTAATGCAGCTAAATCACGAGTTACATTTAAGGTAACACACTTGGCTTTGTCATAAATTAATGTCGGCCACAAATATTTTTAACAAAATACATGAGCAAGTTTTCGATCAACTTCCGTAGGTCGATCGAAGACATGGTTAATTACTCGAAACAGAAATCATTGAAACTTAAATATCTGTTCACAATTAAAAGCGAGATATATCTTTAAACTTCGCACAGACGCAACATTTAAGGTAATCAGAATCCATTGTAGAATTTTAGGAACTTACGGCCAGTTATGCACAATCATCGAAATACATTTTTTTATTTTTATAACTAGAATTTATTTTTATATTCGTGATATAATGTTGATGAAATGAAGCATAAATTCTGCGCCTTTCTCCTATTTCAACACAAAAGCCTTCGTGAAGAATACAAATTATTTTCAACATAAACATTTTGTTTATTATAATATTAGGTACCTATAAATAATAATAGCGCTATTTTGTTTGTTTAATTTCGTTTTATTCTAAACGAGTTATTATGATAATAATAACCATGGAGAAGCAACACAACGTCCCGAACCCTTTTAGCAACATTTAGCGACGATAAATAGAAATTTTGCCTTTATTTAATGGAAAAGTTTTACTTTATTTATTATTATTCATTAAAAAATAAATTATGTGCATTGTGTTATGTAATCCTTTTGTAGATAACCATTTTTATTGTGCTTTTGTTTGAGTTGCAATGACAAAAACGCGCAAATAACATATTCCGTTGCATACAATTATACCTTTTTTATGAAATAATTAGGCAGACACAATAGTTGCTGGTTCTAGATTGCATGAGTTCGGCAGCAAAAGAACGAAATTTAATTGCAGCTTATACAAGAAATCACTCCGCATATGCAGCAAAACAGCAGAAAATAATATTGTGCACATTTTTTCTGTAAGGAATTGTAGTTTACACGTGACTTAAAATAGAATACGAAACCATGTTTTTCTATTTTCTAACAATTTGGCATACATATGCTAGTTGCGAATATGTATGCTTATAACAACGTATACCGATATTTAAGCAGCTGCAAACTAATTTACATTTGGAAACTTTTACACAAAGATAAATATTTCGATAGTATTATGTTAGAATTTAAAACATGCAACTTTATTAAAGTGCATTTATTCACCTATTTGTCTTATTTGAACATAGCCAATGAAATAACGTGTAATGTAAAGTTTTATAAAATGGATTGTAATTATAACTATATAAATCAAGTATATTTAATTATGCATTTAAATATATATATATATATATATATATATATATATATATATATATATATGTATATTATTCAAAAGGATCTTGTCAAACACCAGAAAGAAGTACTCCTTAGGAGCAAAATTTTGCATAATCAAGAGAAACATAAGTGAACGCGACATAATTGACATTCAGGGCGGAACGGAAAATTTCTACAATGACTTAACGAAAGACACCGCCCCACAGGAATTTAATGTACAAGGACTGAAAGCTGAGATAGTTAGCGCAATAGAACAATACAAGAATGAATTCAAAGCAGCCAAATCATCACAAAAAAGCACATAGACGAACTCCGAAAACTACAATCAAACAAATCCATACGACTTGCCACACCCGAAAAAGGATCAGGAGTTGTTATGATTGAAGCCGTGACTTACAGAAAAACCATGAATGATATTATAAACGATCAATCTCAATTGAAATAAGACATCAAACAGAAAGATGATTCAGCAAATATCGAATCAAGAATAAATGCAATTCTGAAAAAGATGGAAAAACACGTCTTATCATCGATGGCTGATTCCGATATAAGTCATCCAAAAGGAAAAACCCGTCGGTACAAACAACGCAAGATTTTAAGACAAACTAAAAACCCATAAAGCCGTGACAGCCTGAGGAGCTCCCTCGATGCGGCCCATTATGTCAATGATCAACGCCCCGCAACATAAACCAACTAAGTTTCTTTGCAAAATACTTCAACCAATGCGAAACATAATAAACGCACACACTATCAAAGACTCCTTTGATCTAGCAGATGAACTGAAGGGGAAGAACATTTTACAGAATAAAATGGTCTCGCTTGACGTCTCCTTATAATTTACAAACATACCACTGAATAAGACAACGGAGAACTTTTGTGACTTAATTAAATATAAGTTTTATGATTTCCCTATAGAAACCAATGACATCAATGAACTCATATTATCATGTACAAAAATGTCCAATTTAAATTTGAAGGGATATACTATCGTCAGATCAATATTGTAGCTATGGGAAGC